>OX439484.1:113580720-113791801 GCA_949320155.1 Melangyna quadrimaculata
AGCGTATAATAATACATTCACAGTGCAGCTATCTATTCTTACTCCCCCAGGAAGATCATCAGCAACATCATTTATAAATAACGAGAATAGAAGAGCGCTTAGTGGGCATCCTTGCTTAACTCCTGTGCTGGTTCTAAACCATTCTGAGAAGTTCACTCCATCCCAGACAGCCGCCTTCGTGTCAGTGTACATTTCTCTCATTACTTTTAGGAACTTTGTAGATATACCAAGCTGTGTCAACTTATAAAAAAGGGCATTCCTATTGACTAGGTCAAAAGCAGCTTTGAAGTCAACGAAAAAAGCGAAGACCTTTTTGTTCCGTGCTTGAAATGCTTTGACTATAGATGAAAGTGTAAAAATGTGATCGGTCGTTGAAAAGTTTTTTCTGAAACCGGCCTGTAGATCAGATAAAATATTATTCTGTTCGATCCATTTTTCAAGCCTTGCAACAAGTATACTGCAGAATATTTTTGCAATTACATTCATGAATGAAATTCCTTTGTAATTTTCAGGAGAGTCTAGCGAGCCTTTTTTATGTATAGGGAAAATGACAGATTTTTTGAACGATAAAGGTATGTCGGCATTCATAAAGATTTTATTGAAAAGAATTTTTAAATGGTTAAGAAACATAGGAGTTGCATTTTTGAAAAATTCGTAAGGAATTCCATCTTCACCAGGTGCTTTTTCGTTTTTTGCTTTGTTTAACACGACTTGAATTTCTTCGCTTTCGATGTCTGTATCTAATATTTGGTCAGTGATTAAAGGATCCGCAGTAAAAGTTGTACAACCATAATCATTGGAGAGAAGATGCTTAAAGTGAATGGCAAGGGTTTCAGTGGAAATTCCAGTACCTATTTTGTAGTTGGCTCCGTTAATTTCTTTCGCAATTTTCCAGAAGTCCTTCGGGTTTTTAGTTAGTCCTAGTTCAATTGCTTTTTCATTATCATAAGCAATTTTTTTTTGCATACATATAGTTTTATAACTTGCGTTTGCTTCCAAATACCAGCTTCTCAATTGGAGATTATTTGATGCTCGCAGTGCTTTCAAAAGTGCAAAAGATTTTCTCCGAGCTTTGTAGCAGTCTTGGTCAAACCATTTTTGCTTGAATTTTAAATTAAAAGGGAGTGATTTATTAGATGTTGCAGTTCGTATACATTCGGTCAACTTATTGTTGAGAACTTCCGGTAGTTCTGATGATGCATTGCTGTTTACAAGAAGCGTATCCAAAGAGCGTTGATATAAGGCTGTTGATTCATTTTTCCAGCAAAGTCGCGGCAGTAGGTTGAGATTTGTTTCTCTCGTTTGTGAAGAGTCGGCTATTTCTACTACAATCGGCATGTGCTCAGAATACGGCTTACACTGAACTTCAAAATGTTGAATGCGGTCAATCCAGTCATTATTGGCAGTGCAAAGATCGATGACAGATCTACCTTGTCCACCAGTGAATGTGTAATGCCCATCCATATCACCTTCTGTGCAACCATTAAGTATGAATAGGTCATACAATTGTAACAGTTGTAACAGATCGCGTCCATTCTTGTTGCAAATATTGTCTTTTGACTGTCTATTTGCATACGAAAACACTGGGTTGGTTATGTGATTTGTTGTTGTAATTTGAGAAACCGCGATTCTCGCATTGAAATCTCCAATCAATAATACACTTTTGCTGGCTAGTATTTGCATAATATCGTACAATATTTCGTAATCATTGTTCCACTTGTTACAATTAATATAGTACCGGATAATGTATAGGTTATTTTGTTGCAGACATCGCACCACTGTAGTTCCTCCAAGTTCGTCAAAATCATAAACGTGTAAAAGTGTTGTACGTATTCCAAACAGGTTTCCTCCACTAGCGCGGCCTTTAACTGATGTTTTAGTAGCTTCAACCCAAATAAGTTTAAAACCAGAAAAATAATTCTTATATTTACTTATATTCTCAGGTGTAACATGTGTTTCAAATAAGAAAAATATTTCAAAATTCATAATATAATTAAAAAACTCTGAGAATAAAATTTTATTATTTAAACCTGATATATTATATGCTAGGATTTTAGTAGTATTTGAATTAATAATTTGACTGACGGCATTTACATTTCAAGATCTGTTCAATTTAATACTATTTTGGTTTACAGGTGACATCCCTGGTACATCTGATGCAACTGGTCTAGACCATTCATTTTGACGTCTGTCATACTGGATATTTTCGTAAATAGCACTGACATTTCTAAAGTTTAGATCTCCAAACATCTTCTGTAACTCAGATTCACCATCTTGATTCTGATATTTTAGTGTATTATTTTTAGATAAATAAAATGTTTTTTCTCCTATTATCATTGTGTTATTCTTTATTGATATAACTTTTGTCGGGTTTCTTTCTCTGACAGCTCTTCGATAGGCTAGAATAATTCGGTGTTTAAGTTGACTTTGTTTGCTGAGATCGCGTTGTATGTAAATACCTGTGCCTTTTAATTTTGAAGCATTTTTAAGCATCATTGTTGTGTTTTCATTAGATCCTGTATTTAATTTCATTTTTATTGTTTTGTTGTTTTGGATGAGCTTTACAGCAGGTGGCATATCGGGAGCTTCGATTCCTAGCAAAAGTTTGGTTATTGCGTTTATTCGTTCTTGTGGGTGTTCGCATTCACTTGGTAGAGTAAAGATTAAATTTTTGTTTTTTATCTCGCGGCTTTGCGATTCAAGTTCTTCTTCAAGTAAACAACAACGCATTTCAAACGAATGTACTTTTTGGGAAAGCTCCTGATTCTCTTTGCGTAGATGTTCAATTTCTTTGTTTAGATTTCCAATATCATCTTTTGTGGCCATATTGGTCAGGGCAGCATCAAGCGAATTTTCAATAATGCATTTGATTTTTTGGAAATCTGCATCATTCATAGAAGTCATGTTCTGTTGGTTTTTGTAGAACTTAGGTGCTTTTCGAGTGTTAAACGCAATGTTTTGGTTTTCCTCAGGTGATGTTTGGCAGATTTTTCTTTTGTCAGTCATGTGATGCGATGGTTCGTGGTGTTAAGAGGATTTGTTCTCGAAATTTAACACTTAAACTATCGTTACCTGTGATTTGTTGAGTGTATAGACGATGGAAGGTATTATGCTTTTGTTATTTTCAGTTTTTAGATCAATTTTAAGTTTGAAAAACAAACAAAATTCAAAATTATTATGGAGCGATTTTAAAAGTCAACTATTCACTTTGAAAACAGTGTTGCCAATTTTTAAATATCTGATTAGAGAATTCCAATCCCTTACGCCATTCAGGTAATCGGTGACCATACTTGTATCAAGTTGAGGATTCCCTAATGTCGATCTTCGCAGGCTTCTTAGAATCGGGCACACCCCTATAAAATGCAAAAGAGTCTCTTCTTCCCTCAAGTTACATAAAGAGCAGTTAATATTTTCGTTTGGAGCCCTTCTTGTACCATTTAGCATTTTGAGTCCAGCTTTTGCCTTGAAAATCCAGCGCATGTTTGAAGTAGCCCAATCATCTGATATATAACTGCACCCTGTATTATAATCAAGAATGTGATACAGACTGTGCGTTCTTGTTTGCAGTGCATTCAGCAAGATGCCTCCTCCGATGAAATCATGAATGTCATTGATGTAGAGAGCAAAGAACAGTGGGCTCAGTAAGCAGCCTTGTTTCACACCCATCGTTGTTTCGAACCAGCTGGACAAATATTCTCCATCCCAAACCGCAGCTTCTGTGTCATTGTATAGGTCCCTTATCACCCGAATTAGTTTTTCAGAGATACTTATACTTTGCAATTTGAACAGGAGCGCTCCTCGGTCTATATAATCAAAAGCCGCCTTAAAGTCAGCGAAGAAGCAGTAAACTTTTTTGTTTTCGCTCATTTTTAATTTTATAATATTTACAAGGTTGAATAAATTGTCCACTGTACTGTAACCTACTCGAAATCCAGCCTGAAATTCATTAAGGATGTTGTACTCTTTTTCCAACCGTTGAAGTCTGGTCAGCAAAACTCCTGCAAAAATCTTTGCGATAGTGTCCATAAAGGATATAACCCTGTAGTTTTGTACCACATTCTGGTCTCCTTTTTTATAAATTGGGAAAATTATATTGGGAAATTTATGTTGATGCGTTGCATTGCGTCGGCGCGGCGGATGACTTCTTATTATCAGTATGTAGTTTCGCTATATTTGTGACGCGTTAAATATTGTTTGTGGTAGCCCGTAGCGTAATGGTTAGTGCGTTCGACTGTCACGCTGAAGGTCTGGATTCGCTTCCCAGCCTCGTCCACCTAAAAACTAAAAAGTTTTTTTCAGGGTTACTGCCTCTTGCGAGGAATTGACAAATCCGCCAAGAGTATCACTTGTCACGAATAAGTGCTTCTCGTCTAGCCGTTCGGCATAAAATTGTAGGTCCCTTCCATTCCTGTTAATAGGCGCCCACAGGAATGGTTGCTAGTTGTTAGTCACTAGGCCCTGGATCTTCACGAGCCGTTGTACCACCCGATTTATTTATTTATTTTGTTTGTTAATGTTTAGTTATTGTTTTTTATTTTGTTTTTGGTTCGATTATATATGTACTGTGTAGAGTGTGTTAAAATGAAAATGAATTAAAGAGCGACCGATGTTTTTTCGACGCTGAAAAGAATCAAAACTTTTCTGCGAACAACCATGTCTCAGGATCGGCTAAATGCACTTTCTTTGCTTAGTATTGAAAAAAAAAATGTATACAAACAATACCTGATTTTAATAAAAAGGTGATTGAACATTTCGCTTCAGAAGAATGTCGTCACATTGATTCAATGTATACAAAATAATAAAAAAAATAAACATATTTTATGTAATTTGTTGTTTTATTTCAATTTCTAATCTTAATACTTAGTGAGCAAGTAAAGTGCACTACCTGGTCGATAACCTGCCAGCCGCCACTGCTCAAGACCACTCTTCAAAGTATCCTTTAGGCTCCCAAGTGTTGCATAAAGAAGAAATGTTACCAGGTGGAACAAATATTACCAAGGTGTACAACAACTAAATAAATTTCAAATTTCTCGACACATATTCGGAACTCATATTCCCACATCAGTTCAAATTCATGCATTCGCAGATGCCTCAGAGAAGGCCTACGGAGCTGCAGTTTATATCAGATCAATCAATAAAGATAGCACAATCATTGTACGGTTACTCTGTTCCAAATTTCGAGTAGCACCAACTACTAAAACAGAATCTGGCATTAAATCGATGACAATCCCGCATCTAGAATTATTTGCCGCATTGTTAGCTGCTGAACTTGCGAAACGTGTGAAAGGCGATTTGAAATTAGTCAAAAACAACAGTTTTATTTAGTCTGACTCTCAAATTTCATTGAGTTGGATTAATTCAAATGCAGAATCCTTCCAAACGTTTGTTGGACATCGAGTTGCCAGCATCTAAGGTCTAACCTGCACCAATCAGTGGCGATATGTGCAATCAGGCGAGAATCCAGCAGATGTTCTATCCAGAGGTATATCCCCAGAAAAACTACAGGACCATACATTATGGAACTTCGGTCCATGATTCTTACATATCTCAGAATCCACCCCCATATAAAAACGGCAACTCATGGTCAGATGAAAAGAAAAAGATTATTTTAGTGACCACGAATGACGACAATGCAGACGGCATATTTGAAAGGATTAAGCATTCTAATTCATTCAACAAACTCAAGGTTTGATTGTAGCCTTCTGTCTTCGATACGCCAGATTAATCAAGTCAGGAAAATTTATACCCACAATTAAGTCTATCAGAGAAACCCATAACAAGGTCACTATCAGAAAGGCATGGCCATTATCAGCCAATGATCTGGAAACCTCTCTACAATTTATTGTCAAAGAAGTTGAAATTCACGGTTTTCATAAGGATATACGTTTCCTCAAAGCACATAAGGAACTAGATAAAGAAAGTCCATTGAAGGGACTCGCAGTGTTCTTAGATGAATATGCTCTTCTGCGAGTCGGAGGCAGGCTTCAAGAATTCAATTTGCCTTAGGACAGCAAGCACTCGATTCTGTTACCATATTCACACCCATTTGTTAACATGCTTATGAAGGATCTACACATCAAAAATAACCATATTGGACCACAAGACCTTCTATCAATCCCAAGACAGCGATTTTGGCCAATAAAGGGCAAAAACATTGCCCGATCCATTATCCAGGGCTGCATATTCTATATCAAGGCGAAACCACAAATGAACTTTCAGATGATGGGCGATCTACCAGCAGCAAGAGTGCAATCAGCGCGTCCATTGATCAAAACAGGAGTGGATTTTTGCAGCCCACTATGGGTCCACTACCGAACAAAAGGAAGCCGACCGCAAAAATGTTACTTATCCATATTTTGCTGTTTCGTTACAAAGGCTGTTCACACTGAAGTTGTTAGTGATTTAACCACAGATGCCTTTCTTGGAGCCTTGCGAAGATTCATGAGTTGACGTGGCCATGTCACAAACTTGTTTTGCGACAATGCCACAAATTTCATTGGTGCCAAAAATCAATTACAAGAGCTTAAAACGCGCATATATGCAGAACGAGCACAAAACAAAATAACAACATTCTTCTCGAGCTCCACATTTTGGAGGATTATGGGAGGCAGCAGCCAAATCTGCAAAACATTTGCTATAATGCAAAATCGCGACAGCTTCATTGACATATGAAGAGATTTGCACAGTCACCACAGAAGTACAAGCAATTTTAAATTCAAGACCTCTTACACCGATGTCAAACGATCGAAATGAACTGGCAGTATTAACACCTGGTCACTTCTTAATTGGCGACTCAATAAATACAGTTATCGATAATAAAGCTGAACCCTTTCAAGGAACTTTATTAACAAGGTGGAAGTTAGTATCCCACATCAAAAGATAATTCTGGAATCGATGGTCTCAAGAATACTTAAACCAACTCCAACACCGTTCAAAATGGAAGGCGCAATCTGAAAGCATCAAACTGGGCACGGTGGTCATTATGAAGGAAGACAACATACCCGTAATGAAATGGCCTTTAGGTAGAATCGAAAGGCTGCATCACGAAAAAGACGGTTTGGTGCGTGTCGCAGATGTACGAACAAAATCTGGCGTTCTGCGGCGTCCAATACATAAGCTTGCGCCACTTGTAGATGACAGTAAAACCCTATCCGATCCCCAGATAGAGATTCCATCATCCGAACGAAAACGTATACATGACGATGCGGCTGCTAATGAACCCTCTTCATCAAAATCTTCGAAAACATCATCAACTCAAGGTAAGGCGCGTTCGACAAACCCGAATTTATTCACCACCTTATTGCTAATCGGTCTACTACTTCCAATAATATCCGCCGGTGAGGTTGAAGTCACAAAATTCAGCAATTCTGCACCTGTAATTCATTTTCAGCGACACAGAATGATAAGTGAGGTGCAGAACAAATGGAATCTTGTAGTTTATTATAACCATAAGGAATTCCAGGCACTAGAAAACAGCACTATTATACTAGGACATCTCTGCAATCAACTTCCTTCCAAGGAGCTCTGCACACAAGTAATTCAGCAACTCCGGTTAATTAAACACGAATTAGAGGAAGACAATTTAGTTTCATCCACCAAACCTTCTACAAGAAGGATTAAGCGAGGTGCCATCGACGTGGTCGGAAATATAGCGAATTTACTTTTTGGTGTTCTTGATTCTAAATACCCCGATGAAATATCTCAACAATTGCAAGGCATCCATTCGAATGAAGAACATCTGATGAAACTCCTTAAAAATCACACTTCGATCTTGAATTCAACAGTCACATCATGAAATAAGTCAAGAAGATGCGCCCAAAAGGCAACATGCACTTGATACTCAATTAGGTTAATTAGTTAACCGCATAAACAATGTTTCTGAAGAATAATATCAAGAGAAGATAAAAGAACTATTTCTTTCATGGTGCACCCAATCTACACTTATAGTCATCAACATACAAAGAATGCAGACATCTATAGCAGACATTTTATCAGACACACATCAAGGACGAGTCAACCATCTGCTAATCACCAATCAACAACTTAAGATTGAAATGGGTAAAATAAGAAATCATCTGCCATCAGGTCTCCGGTTTCTAGTCGAAACAGACGAAATAGTGCAACTTTACAAACCAATGACTGTCAAGGAACACATCATTTCAAATCACATCATCTTCCAAATTGAACTACCTTTACTCGGTTTAGGTGAATTCATGGCATTTAAGATGATTCCTATTCCAGCAGTTACAAATAGTACTCTTGTGATCATAGAGCCCTCAATCGATCTTTTAGCCGCAAGCGCTCACCATGGCCAGTACTATCCTATAACCGAAACAGAATTTTCCGCTTGCAAGACAACTAATGCGGACCATTATTTCTGCAGGCAAACTCATCCCGTTTATCGATCGGAAGCAAATTCAGCATGTGCGATATCAATTTACTCAACAATAACTCGAATCTCTCAGCATTTGAAAATGATCAAGACTGATTCAGTTTGGACAAAAATTCCCGAGCTAAATCAATGGATATTTGCAGTCAAGGAAGAAACTATGCTTAATGTTGTTTGTAACCGCCAAACATCATTTATATCATTAAAGGGAAATGGTATGCTGAAGCCTCAACCTAATTGTGTGGCCAAAAACAACCACTTAACTCTTCAAGGGCAACAAATTTACTCTTCCAATGTTCAATCTTCGTATACCAGATTAACTGATGAGGTGCAATTCCAAAATGCGATGCGACTAGCAGCAATCCGATACAACGCATCAACCACCAGTGCATTCAATCAAGATTTTAATGAAATCCGAGAACAGACTTCAACAACTTACGCTGCCAAAAAAAATCCATAACCACAACCTACATCACACAGTCATGAATTCAGTTGGATTACTCTACACAGGGCCCGGATTTCTATGCAAATGCATATTTTTTTTTGGAAAGCCTTAAGCAAAAGAGTCAGATAGTTTTTCGAATTAAGAAATTTGCTTTAAAATGGCTTTCAATCATTAGTGCATATTCTTGCATATTTTGATATAAATGCATATTTTGGCTTATTGAGCATATTTTAACAATAAATGCATTTTTTTCTTGCATGTTTCAATAATATAAACTTTGGCTTTCATAAGTTCAAACTATGGGTTTCTCAGTGAGACTATAGTAAAATTAGAGGGTTGGAACTCGCTTAAAAAAACAAATAAATTTAATGGGCGCAGCAGTTTCAAAAATACATGCAGTAGTCTCCAATGGATCAATCTATTTGTAAAAAAATAGAAAATATTCTTAACAAAACGAAGGATGTATCCTTCGCACATCTTTAAATGGGAATGAAGAACAGTGCTTCGATATTCAATATATGAGATTGTTTCATTAAAAAATGCTTCACTAACACGTCTGTTATTGTGGAGAGGTCATTTTCCATGTACAAAAGTTTTTGAAAACTTCAGAAAAAATTTCATGATTCATGCTAACAAAACCTTCTTATGAAATAAATGCACATATTATTAAAAATAATATTTATTTTTTGTTAAACATACCTGAATTTTATGTTAATTTTATTTACTTTTTGTTGTGAAACCTATGAATAAAAGACTGTATTTTGTGTCCTTTTTTTTTATTTAAATGGTTTTTCATTTACTTTTTGAATATTTCTGCAGCATATTTTGGATTTTGTATGGCATATTTTGGATTTTTATGGCATATTTTGTATAGCATATTTAGTAATTTTAAGTGCATATTTTAGGCGCATATTTTGTGTTTTATAGAGCATGAGAATCCTGCGTCATCACTCTCGCAGTAATTGGATGCCTCGTCAAGACATGATGTCGTCGAAGTCCACCACTACCAATACCAGCCCCACGTCCATCGAGTTAGACAATTTCAGTGTAAATTTCATATCTTTCTGATGAGTCCACGGATCATCAGCGCGGGTCAGGATGTTGAATTTCATTTATTTTTATTTTCCTTTCATTTATTTCATTATCACTTTTATATTTCAATCAACCAAACTGTAGTGCCTTCTGCACTATCAACAAAATATTCTTTTTCATTTTCATTAGCATAAACAACTGACTACGGTGCCTTCTGCACAGTGAGCGTCAAAAGGGTTGTTAACCCAAATTATGTTTATGGAACTTCAATGTATAATTTTTTTTGTAATTTAATTCTTTCGCACGCTCACTTCTTATTTTTTATTTGGTTATTGTTTTTGTTTCTGATTATTTCTAAATAATGTAGACTAAGCTTTTTTTATCTTATTATCAATATTAAATAACAATTACTTTTCATTTTATCATTATATTAATATTTATATAAAGTAAATTTATTTGTTTCAACAAAATATTTAAAATAAATAAAAATATACTTATGCACAGGCAAAAGCCTCCCCCATTGATTTCCATTAATTTCTGTTGTGCGTTTTTTGAAACCAAAGTCTGTCGAAAGCATGTAGCTCATCTCCCATCTTTTTGGTTGACGTCCGACTCGTCTGGTACCACTAAATGGTGTCCACTCAGTGCATTCTTTTGACCACCCTGTCATCCGACTTCCGCATAAAATGCCCTGCCCAGTCCCATTTCAGCTTCCTTGTCTTCCAAACAACATCTTCGAATCCTGTCCATGAGCGTATGTTGGCGTTTCATATTCGCTGAGATCTTCCTATTCTTAACATTGCCCTTTCCATTGCCCTTTGAGTTGTTGAAAGCTTACTTTTAATCGTAACGTTGTTCGTCCAAGTTTGGGAGCCATATGTAAGCACTGGTAAAACTGTTGAATCGAAAATGTATTTTTGGTAACGTTTGAGATATTCGGGTCCAACATACTGCCGTCCTAAGTAAAAAGGGCACATCTCCATTTTTGTAGTTTTGAGATAAATGCGTTTTAATGTTTTTAGTTTCTTTGAAAACCATACGAAAATGGATTTATGTCCATTTTCAATCGTGATTTTGAGCCATTTGCAGTTGGAATTATGATTTTTTTTGTTCGCTTAGGCCCTTTTTACTTAGGACGGCAGCATAGGTTTCACGTCCCAAAATTGCCTCCATCCGTTCGTTAATCTTCTAGATATCTCCTTCTCCTCTCTTCTATTAAACGAAACTAACTGTCATAGATATACAGTGATTTGCATAAGTATAAACGCATCTGTAAAAATGCATTGTATAGAAAACTGGAAATGGAAGCGAGACCTTACTATTTTTTTATTTAATGGCATCAGTAAACAAGTGAATTGAGCAAAAAAAAAAGTTCCGTTATTTTCCCTAGCGTTATTTAGAAAATAAAAACAGATTTTTTCGTATTGCAGAAGTATAAACGACCTATGCAAATCTCGTTTAAGATTCATTTAATTATGAGTTTCGAGATGACAAACAACGAAGCCGCGTGGTATACATTTAAGCGATACGGAAAAGGCCAAAATTCAAGACTTTTGTTAAGGTATCCTAAGATGTAGGGCTATTCTTAGCAAAATTTCGAGATTGGGTCGTTTTTCCGTAATTTCGTACAAGATCCAGAATCTTATGGAACAAAAATAAGACCCGGGGGTCCGTAGATGATGACACGTCGCGATAATAGCCGAACAATCAATGTTGCATCTAATTCGGTGCATTTTTTGAGGGAAATTCGTTACGAATTGGGGCAATGCGTTTCATTTTCGACGGTTTTTCGTACTTTAAGAAGTTTAGGAGTGATTGTTCGGGGCAAAAGGGCGCCAGCTCCAAATGTGACAACAGCCCACAAACTAAAAATATTGGAATTTGCTTGTCAAAATATGGACTGCTGTTGGAAAACCGTACTTAACATTTTATTATTTAACGCTTTACCTCTTCAGTTTTAAAAGTTTAAATTAATTCTTTTTATAATAATTAAAAAACATTTAAAAAAAAATTAGAAAACCTCAGGAAAAATTAGCTTTACAATATAAAATATATCTGGTCACAAGTCACATGACCGAGAACAAAAGGAAAAACCACCAAATTTCACTTGATGAATATTCTGACTCGGAACCTGATACAATCATAGAAAGGGCAACAAAAATTTACAGACCATACACAAAAATGTCGTTATCTTCTGCTGATTTCCAGAAAATTAAATCGATTATTGACGATTCACTCCACACTGAGCTTACGAAGATTTAGATTTAGATTTATTGTTGAAAAAGAACTTAATATTAAGATTAACATCTTTTAGAAAATTAAGCCTTGTGGTGGAATTATTTAATGGACATTAATTAATGAATTTATAATAATAATACCTAATAACAAATAAATTTAATAACATTATTAACAATATATTATATTATAAAATAATTAATTAATATATAAAATATATGTATTTACATTATATAGGTACCTATGTATATATCTATAATATTATTATTTAATCAACATTAATTGATGAATTTATAATAATAATACCTAATAATAAATAAATTTAATAACATTATTTACAAAATATTATATTATAAAATAATTAATTTATATATAAAATATATGTATTTACATTATATAGGTACCTATGTATATATCTATAAAATTATTAATTTTTTTTTTATTTTTTTTTTTTTTGCACAACAATCGACCCAACTCCTCCAACAAAAAACTTGCAGCCATTATTCAATTTTTCAATTTTAATGATTTGAAACATAAATTAATTAGAAAAATATACAGTTAGGTTTCTCTGAAAATGGTTCAGATTATCCGTTCTTCTTAGTTGACGTGACAACGAATTCCAAAGACGAACTGCACTAACGAAAAACTGTCGCTCAGAGATCTGACAAGTAAAGCGTGGAATACAGATTTGGTTGGTTCTGTCAGAAGCTAGAAACTGTATATGGTTATAAAGGTCCGGTGGTTGCTTAGTGTGGACAATCTTAAATAACATTGTAAGCGTTTTAAACTTAAATATATTCGGAGGACTAAATCCATACAGACTTTTTGTATAGTTCGAAATGTGGTCAAATCTTTGAAGCCGAAAAACATATCGAGCTGCATTGTTAAAAACAACGTTCAATTTTCTCTGAGACACTCCGAAACTACAACAAATTTCACACGCATACATTACAATTGGTACTAGCAATGTTTTAACCAGCATTTTTTTAGTTTCTAATGGCGAGAATTTTCTTGCAGCAGATAGTGTTCTCAGAGCGCCATAAGCTTTACCTCCGCAGCATTCACATGATTGTTCCATGTCAGATTTCGATTAAAGTGCACTCCTAGATTTTTCGCTGTATCAACGTACTCAACTGGAATGTTGTTAAGGTATATTACCGGAAAATAGCTCAAGTCTATAGCTTTCTTTGAAATGACGAGGCACTTAGTCTTAAGCGGATTAAGAACAAGACCGTTGGTGTCAGACCAGTCAAACAAGGCATTCAGGTCAGTGTTGACATTGTAAATGCAATTCTCTATTAGACCCAGTGCAGTACATCCGAGATATTGTACATCATCAGCGAACATTCTCGTTCCACCATGCCTCAAAATACTTGGTAAGTTATTCACATAAGAAGAGAATAAAAGTGGTCCAAGAATGGAACCTTGTGGAACACCTCGGGACATTGAAATGAACTCAGAGGCTTGAGTTCCAGAGATCAACGCTTGACTCCATCCCGTTAAATATGAACAAATGAGGTTGACTGCTAAAGGTGAAAAACCAAAGTAGGTTAACAGTTAATGGCACATAGTGTTGTGGTTAATGTTATCGAAGGCTTTAGAGTAGACAAGAAGAACCAAAAATGAGACTTTGTCTTCATCTAAGGCTTTCCAAACATGCCCTATAACATCCAAGATTGTAGTGATACTCCTATGTTGCGACCGGAATCCAGATTGCTTTGATGAGAGGAGACTTTTTGCGGTAAAATATCGTACAATTTGCTTTTGCATTAATTTCTCAACTACTTTCGAAAAAAGGGTAAAATTGATCAACGGCGTATACAGGGGGGGGGGTCACGGGGTCATGTCCCCCCCGAGAACTCAAGATTATTCTGTTGATCTGAAATAATTATTTAGTAACCACATAGAAAAAAAAAGAAAGTTGGTTACTTAGAAAGCTAGTAGGATTTTCGATTGTTAATTTAGAATTCAATAGAGAATTTGAATGTTGGTAACTTCAATTCAATAAGAAATTTAATTTTCATGGCAATGGAATACCTACGTTATTTTGTAGTCAATCGATGATACTTTGATTCACTTCCTCGTACTTCAAATTTAACATAACAACAAACTTCTCATATGATAATACATTAAAATCTTAAAATATATGCATAGGCTAGTTTCCGTTTTGAGATGACAGCCAAAACCTGTTAAACCAAACAGAAATCAAAGTGCGGAGTTGTTACCAAATTTTCACTCAGTAAAGTAAAAACTAATAGGATTTTCAAAAAAAGAACATTTTTTTTCTGAAAATTAAATCTTTAAGGTTAGACCGCACTAGGCGGAACTGCACTGCAGCGGAACTGCGATTCAAAATAATTTGTATGAAATTTAATGAAGTTCAGTTGCCGCTTAGTGCGATATAGCTCATACAGTTTCATACAAATAATGTTTTGCCGCGTCGTGAAGTGTAGTTCCGCTGCAGTTGTGTGCGGTCTAACCTTTAAACACATTATAGAACACATATAGAAATTGTTTTGTTTGATTTCTGTATGACAGTGTAATGTTGGTTGGGAGACTTTTTTTTTAACTTTTCCTCTCCTTGTCTTGAGAAAGGTCTTCGAGACAAATCGCTTGGCATTCAATGAATGCCTCAGCTCGAACCTCTGGCTAATGCACTCGAGGTTTTGCTCTAAGACTTTAACCAAGTAGGTATAATTATTTTAAATATTCTTTTTAGCTCGCAAGCTTCACAAAAGTATAAAGAAAGAAAAAAAGACCTTTACTGGTTGAAGTTCAGTGAGGAAGAGACTTTTATTTTCAAAAACTATTGCTATATATACAGAAATTATATGTTATCGAAATTAAGTCCATACTTCGATTCTTGGCCTCACTTGCAGTCGATAACCACAAGTCAGCATAATTCTAATAACGCGGGCTAGGGGCGAACGACCAGCTATCCTAAGTGGCATAGCTCGTTCGGCATAGTGCTGAGTTGACATATTTTGGTGGCCTAAGTAGATGACCGCCGATCAACCCAATAACATTAAATGCACTTTGTTTACTTATACGCCGGCCGGCCGTTCGTGCCATCAGAGCAATATGATACTTATGGTTTTTTTGTTGTTCATGACTACGAGTCGGATATATGTGTATCTTTTTATTACCCTGAAGTCGAAGGCAAAACAATGCTTTGATTGTAATGAATCGTGCTTAAGGCAATGCATTTGCTGGGAAGTAAGTGTCAAGTATCGAAGTATGGTTTGGTATGAACCAATTAATTAAGTGGTCACTAATGTGCTCCCTTCACAACAGATTATTTTTAAAAGCAAAAAAAGTGATAACTTTCGTTTTTTGTTTTTTTTTTTTGGATTGTAAACATAAATATATATAAATATATAAAACTGATGAAAACCTCTTATGAAAGGATTTTGTTTGCACTTATTCAACATTTACGATCAAACAATATTGTTTTTGATTTGGATGTGGATTACTTTTACAAAGTAACCTATATGAATCCCATAATACAAAAGCCAATAGCTATGGTAAAGGAGATTTTTTGGAACTCCTTGCGGTGAACCGTTTGACCAGTTGGATGGAATTATTGACGAAAAGCGACTAGGCTCGTAGAATTTAACAACTTTGTCCATTATTTTTTTTAGAAAGGCTTACTGGCAAGAAAGATTGGATATATTTGATGTACATATTTATTTTGTAAGGTGCCTTTCACTTTTCTATCGGTGGCAGTCTTAGAGACATACATTTTTTTCAAATCAGAGGCATATCAAAATCACTCGTGAGCTTTGTTCACACTTTTCTTGAAACGCAACGAAAACGAATCTTTGTATTCAATTATAATACGAATATGTAATGTATTTTAGTTTTTCCACTATTGTAAAAAGAGCAATTTACACAAGTGGTCATTTTTGAAAATCAGAGCTATTGTTTTTATTTTCAGTAGTGAATATTTATATCTATTTACTAAAATTAAGAAACAGAAAACAGTGCACAGTACCTATGACATTTTATTAATTTTTCCTGCAACTTCAATTCGCTGAAATAAAACTTTGAAAGGATTGAACTAAATTCTGAATAAAATTCAAAACAAATGATCAAGCGCATCCAAAAATTTTTTTGCTCAGTATTTTGACAGCTAGCTAAACTGATTTTTTTTGGTCAGGCAACTGGAGATTGCTGTATGCTGTTGCTGAGGCCCTCCGAAATAAAAAATGTAACAGTCAGGAATAAAAACGAAGAGCGCGGTCACTGGTCCAGCTAATAAAGGTTCGTTCGACTCAGTTGTTTATCTTAATTTTCTTTGGAACCAAAAATGAGGTAACTTTGCAAATACCAAAAAAGTGTTTTCGTCTTAAATTTGTTAATTTTGTTTGTATATGTAGCTCATTTCATTTTAAATTGGCTTTGGCAGTTCGAAATATATATTTTTAACGAAATTGCCTAACTTGGCGTAGTGAAAATTTAGTATTACATTCGTAGTCTGCTATTTCACGCCGACTTTTGATTCTTAACTGTCTTGAAATTAAAGGTACGATATCTTTTTCCAGGATATGAACGATTTTAAATTATTTTAACTTATTTTTAACAAAGGTAATGTATTAAAAAGTTTCCCATTAAGGGCGGGTCGATTTTAAAATTGAATAAAACAAGATATCAATAAGGTTTTATCTTTATTTGAGAGCCCTATTATAGTAATATAACATCGTTCAAATGGCCGCCCCTGCTTCGCTGGGTGGCGCGGATTCGAAAGGTCCAGTTTTCGATGACTTTGGCACATAAATCAGGCTGAATTTGACCGATGGCATCGATTATGTTGTCTTTGAGGGTCGAGGTGGTTTGCAGCTTATTCGCATAGACCTGCGACTTAAGAAAGCCCCACAAGAAAAAGTCCAAAGGGGTCAAATTACACGATCTTGGTGGCCAATTCACGTCGCCTCGGCGCGAGATAACCATGCCATGAAACCGCTCGTGCAGAATATCGATTGTGTCTTAAGCTGTGTGGCACGTACCGCCATCCTGTTGAAACCATATATCTTCAGTGTCCATATCATACAATTTAGGCCACAAGAAGACGGTGATGGCCTGGCCAGCATCATTTTCGAAGAAGTACGGACCGATGACGCCTCCAGGCATGCAGCCCAAAATCCACACAAAACAGTTACTTTATTTGGATGCATTGGCACCTCGTGAATCTCGCGTGGATTAGTGTTGTCCAAAATCCGGCAATTTTGCTTATTCACGTACCCATTCATCCAAAGATCGGCCTCATCGCTAAAGATGATTTTTCGACCAAAATTGGGATAAACTTCTAACTGCTCTAAAACATCATTTACACGTGTTGCCCGGCGCTGTAACTCACCATGATGATTTGTCTGTAGTAACTGATTAAAAGACGATATTTTGACCGAAAGTAAAAGAAACAATATAGCCGCCATGAGCTGTCAAAATCAACCCGCCCCTATTGGAAAACCCTTTAGTATAGTCAAATAAGATTGTTTCCCTTTTCTTTTATATAGCTACGCACAGTAAAATATAAATATAAGGCACTTGACTTTTAACAAATATTAGTTTGTGTTATTTTTTTTTGGCATGACCCCCCCCCCCAAGAACTAAAGGTGTATACGCCCCTGAAATTGATATAGGGCGATATTCTGTTTTTTGTTTGTTTTTAGGTATTGGAATAATTTTGGAAAATTTCCACTGTGGGGGAAAAACTAACTAATGGCAAAATATGTGGTATTATTGCTTTAAAGAATGTTGGATGCACGTTATCAAAGCCTATGACATTTGATTTAACTGAAATCAAGCTTTCTACAAGGTCTTCAGGTGTAACTCCTGTAAAATCGAAGACATCTTCGTGTCTGAATGACGAGTCCTCTACTTGGGAATAATTTGGCCTATTGAAGGCTGGTTGGGGAACTGAAGCTATAAAAAAGTTGTTTAATTCGGTGCAGTTAACATCCAAATCTTCATGATTTTGCTTCCCAATTCCTAAACCGCGTATACTCTTCCAAAGCTTACGCCCATTTTGAGAGAGATTCAAGTGATTTCTATACCATTTGGTTTTTGCTGCATTTATCAGACTGACACATTTGTTTCGCAGTTGCCGGTATTGTTGGCGATCTTCGGCTATCCTTATGCATCGTTGGCTTATGCAGTTTCGTATCTCAATCGTAAACCAAGGGTTATCACCATGCTTAACCGTTCTTGTTTTCAGTGGAACGTGGACGTCAAATAACCTATTCACATTGTTTCGGATAAATTCTACTTGTTCATCTGGAGATCTCATACAATACACATTCTGCCAATTGACTGATCTGATGTCCGACTCAAGGGATGCTATATTAAGGTTCTTAAAATCTCGATACTCGAAGGTAATTGTTGGTCTGGCAGGAGAAAAGTCAAATGATAGGTGTATTAGGTCATGACGTGAAAAACCTGGTGCTGATAACTGATCATATAGGATTACTTTATGAACGTCGGTCACAAAAAAAACATCAAGAAGAGTGCCTGAACTTTGCGTGAAGTGGGTTGGATTGCTAACGTTAACTGGATGTAGGTTGAATGTTTTCATGCTATCAGCCAAGCTATTGTCTACAATTATGTTGCAATTCACATCACAACAAATGACGATGTTTGGGAATAGTATACAATTTTCTTCTAAATAGGAATAAAAAGGGGATATATCAACGTTTAAATAGGGTCTATAGGCAACTCCTAAAAGAAGCTTTTCATGGTTACTCATAATTTCAATAAAAAGACATTGAAAGGAACAATTGGTTGGGGTTGAGAATTTTACCTTAGTTTTCAGCGTTTTTTTAACATACACCTCCCACAATACGTTCAAATCTATCTACTCGATGCATTCTATAACCCGCCATGGAATAAAACCTATCGTTAACATCATTTCTAAACCATGTTTCTGAAACAGCAATGGCATCAACCTCGGAACCTTGAAACAAATCTCTAAATTCTACTTTTTTACTACACAGGCTCTATGTGGCAACCGCAACCGCGAATCTAGCCTCAAAAGACGACGTCAACAAATTAAACACTGAGGATAATTTTCTAAGAATCCAAAATGAAGAACTTTCAAAGAAAGTACAGCAGTTCGAAATTCGTTGCAATATTCTGGAAGATGAACTTGAACTGCAGAGTCAAGATCTTAAATCGAAAAACATCATAATCTCGATACGAAACGACCATTCTGATACCGATCCTCGGGAAAGAGAACGCAGTGTAACTCAACTTCTTCTTGATGGTGAAGAATCACAACATTTAGATACCACAAGCTTCAAAATTAAGCGAGAATAGGGAATTCATCAAACTTAAGATGAACACCAACTCCAAAGAGATCGCAAACAAAATGTTAAGGAACTCCTCAAAGCTCAAGAGCACAGGAGTGCTTATGTCCAACGCATCCTGACAAAACAGATTCAAATAAAACGCCGAATTCTGCTTGGGTACCGTCGAATAATAATAACACATACACCAAATGAAAAGATCCAAATTAAAAACAACAATCTCGTCATTGGTTATAAATCATTTTATTTAAATTCTTATAATAAATTAATAATTTATCAAAACGATGATGGAGAGGAAGAACTAGAGCACATGTTCGGGAAAATAAACTTTGAACCTGTCAAAAACACGATGCTGTCAACAACAAACTCTAGATGTCAACAACAAACTCTAGACGTCAACATGATTGTACTAGATTATCGAACTCACTTACCAATGATGTCTTCCGCATCAAAAAGTAATATAGTACTTAAATGAGATTTAGAAGCCATCAGCACAAATAATTTTAAGTCTAGTATTTTAGTATAGAATATATCAGGTCTAAGCAACAAACTTCTTTTAACTGATTTTTTTAATTATATTAAAACATTTGATGTATTTTTCTTATTCGAAACACATGTAATTAATGATAATACTTTTAAATTCAATAGCGTTTTTAATGGGTTCAAACTATTTTGGAGTGGAGCAGTCAAAACATCAGCTAAAGGACGTGCAAGCGGGGGAAGCATTTACGGAATTAAAACATTTCAATTAGAAACATGCGGTTTTGTAGAACGTGAAGGCACAACTATAGTTAAACTGGTACAAAAAAACAATATGTACATTATTCCAGCATATATTAACTGCAATAAGTGGAGCGAAGATTTTGAAAAACTGAATAACGTAATGAGTTACCATATTATGATTTTAGTGACCTTTATATCCTTTTAGATAAATAATTATAATTTTTGTGGGCTATAGGTCAAATGCAATACAACGATGTTAGTTGTTCATCGCAACGTTTCGAGCATGTTTATGCTCTTCATCAGGCAATAAAATATACAAATAGTACGTTAAATTTCATAACTTAACGTCAACAAACACATTATTCTTCCAAAAAATTTGAAAAATAATTTGGCAAGAAACAACTGGTCCACTACCTATAAAAAGTATAGGTGATTGTGTAGGAGAGGGGGGTAAAGGTTCCCTTTTGTAGTTTTTCTTCCATATTTGGGAAACTAAGCATAATAGAGGCAAAGTCAATACCACAAAGTGAAAGAAAATTAAATTCCCCTCCAATAAAAGAAGGAAAAGGAAATACATTTTTTGTTTTTAGTTTTTTTTTCGATATTTCTACTCCCACATCTCTATTGCTTCCAACAAAACTATGAGCATAACTTTTATTGGAAGGGAATTTAATTTTCTTTCACTTTGTGGTATTGACTTTGCCTCTATTATGCTTAGTTTCCCAAATATGGAAGAAAAACTACAAAAGGGGACCTTTACCCCCCTCTCCTGTCTAAGGCTTGCGGCCCTGGGCTGGGGACTTTGAGTAGGTTATACCTTAGGGTCCCCTCTACCACTTTCACAGTACGTTAGGTGGCTTGCTTCGCAGCTTCAAAGAAATTATTCATTCATTAACCTCAAGTTCAAAGAAACACTACTATCACATACTACACAGTATAATAATAACAAAAATTATTAAAAAAAATACCGTAGTAACTTTCAATTTTTTCAAAAACTAGGAGACATAGAACCATTTAGTTTTCAGTTTTCAATTAAGAATTAATAGGAGTAGTGAACAATAAAATCCAATACTGCATTTTATTTTACAATTTAAATAAAAAAATAAAAAACGAAATTTTCAACTTTTTTTTTTAATTTTGAGTTTGAAAGTAATTTTTACAAAAACTATGGACATCAATAACTTGATTTGAAAATAAAATAAAAGAACGGAGTTCTGGCTTTCAAAAAAGGTAAATTATTTTGTTGTAAGTGTTGCCGTTGTGTTTTAATATTATTTTTAAAAATATGCACCTCCTCCCTAAAAGAGGGGAGAAAGAACCCCCCTATATGGCAAATAAGTTTTGTATTGTGTTCCTTTAAAAAAACGTTATCATTTTTTGGCGCCATATTGAAACAACTCTTGCTATTTTAATTTTGCCTAATTTAGTACACATCAACTTTTTCGTATAGTTTCGGATGTATAGAAAAAAAGGAAATTATAACTTCTTACTTAGCTTCACGACATGATGAAACAACAGTGAATGAATGTGTATTAACGTTTTTTTCAGGTAAATTGGTCAGAAAACACTCAAAATCTTAGACTATAACAGGTTTTTCAAATTTGTTGACTTATCTACCGCCCGCATCTCCTTTATTATTGATCCTAGAAAAAATGTGAATATATATTTTTATGGACAATTTAATTGTCTCTAATTAAGTAGTATAGACTTTTCCGCTAACATGCTAGGTTGTGGAAATATTCACGAAAATCTAAAAAGGGGTACATTTAACCCCCCTCCTAAGTTTAGCTCGTGGCCCTGGGCTGGGGACTTTGGGTTTGTTGTACCTGGGGGTAACCCCTACCATATAAAAAAATAATCCAGAGAGCACTGGTTTTTGCATTTATTTTATAATTTTGAGTTTTCGTTGACTGGGCTATATTTCACTTCAAATACTTTACTTCTAATACTTTTATAAACAAGCACAACTCTTAAATCACTATTTTACACTGAAGTTTATTCGTTCACTTTCAAAATCAAACTGAGGTCTTCGGACTGGTGGCCGTGTATTTATATCCGAGAAAAAGCTACTAGAATCTTCTAGGGTTTCTGGAATGTGCTGGAATATACTTCACTGGAAAGTCTCCACAAGTAGCTCAAAAGCTTTCGACCAATTACAATTTATAGCAGTTCCATGGTTTGGGTATTGGATAACGATGCGAGTGGTTTAGGTATTGGATAATGATATAGTGGTTTAGGTATTGGGTGGTTTATCTATTGGGTAACATTAGTTAATCTTTTGTTCATAGATGGCGCAGAACTCATTACTAATTTATTCTGTTATAGAATAATAAGAGATCATCAAGCTGGTGTGGCGTATTGCGATGATGGGTAAGCCAAGTCGATCTCTATCTGTGAAGGAGTGAACACCTTATCGACTTTCCCAGAAATTCCAACTAAAATCGTGAGTGACTTTCAAGTAAGCCAAGCTATTTTCATATAGTGCGATGGCACAGTGGTAGAGGTGGCAGATTCCGGAGCCGAAGATAGCCGGTTCGAACCCCGGTCTGGGTCAAAATTTTTATCGGCTTTTTTTCATAACCGGGAAGTCGACAATATTATTGCGTGGGGCAACAACCACATGAGTGACGTCAACGACCACTGAAAGGTGTTGTCCCAGCAGCAAAAAAAGAAGCCGAAAACGGCACCAGCAACTGGGGCATCGAATGATGTGCCACCAACAACAGCTAAACCAACGAAGGCAAATATAGAAAAGCCAGCAACGGCAAAAATACTAAAGCCAGCAACGACACCAACAGCGGGGACATCGAAAGATGACCTGGCAGCATCATCATCGCTACAGGTTCCACAAAAAGTAGCTCAACAGTTAAAAGACAATGCAGAGCTGCAACTGCCAATTAAGCAGCACCAGCAACAGCAACTAAAGCAGCCAAACATACAGCTGTCATCAGAACAACCACAGCAGCAGCAAGTACAAAAGCAACAGCAACTGCAGATCCAGAAACAGCAGCAGAATCAGCAGCAGGAGAGAGAACTACAGCAGAAACAACAGCAGCAGAAGAAACACCAGCAGCAGCCACAGCCGCCCATGAATAAAAAGAGAAGGTGCCGCCCATTAATGTCTACAAGATGAACCTGAAAGAGACCATCGAACTGTGTAAGTCGGCCATAGGTCAAAATTTTATTATTAAAAGACTAACCTTAGATAGACAAAGACATGCTAGCCACTGCTCTACAGTGGAGTAGCATAAGATAATTAAAAATTTATTAAAAGCTTCCACAACTGAGTTCTTCAGCTTCACGCCGAAAGTTGAAAAGTTGCAAACGGTCCTTTTCAAGGGCATAGATTCCTGCACGGAACCGCAGGACCTCTTAAATGAGCTCCGCCAAAAAGCGAACGGCGATGTCGACTTTATCGAGGTCAAGCCGTTTACCACAGTCCGAGCAAAACGGGAGAAGAGGAATTTGTCCATCTTCCTAGTCCAGCTCTCGCCCAACAGCAAATTGTATAGTTTGACGAGTATTTCCGTCCTCAACTACCAATATGTGACGTGGGATAAATTAAAGAGGCACAGTGACATGCTTCAATACATGCACTGCCAAAGGTTCGGCCACGCTGCAGCAAACTGTGAAATGCAGTCACGCTGCGTTAAGTGTGTTGAGAACCACATTAAAGGAGAATGTAAGTTAGGTGAGGAAAGGGTCGAAAACAAGGCTTTTTCAATGCTTACAACTGAACTCGGAAGAGAATTACTATTTCATGGCCGGTGATTTGAATGCCAAACAATTAGATTGGGGAAATCAAATACAAAATCCGAGAGGTAACCATATATTTAATTGGTTGGGTCAATACAACGTTAAGTATATGCTCGACCTTCTGGCTACTGATAGGCCTTCGTTTCCAAGAAGCGGTTCCTATCTGGATCTATTGCTTAAAGACTCAAGATTAACAATTACTGACTCTGTGGGTCAACGACCAAGAAACTGTTTACGAACGGTAGAGTACGACAGTGACCACTGCGGACTTGCTACCGTAATTCAACTTCCGAATGAGCTCATGGAGTTGGAAGAGTATGTGCCAGTGCATTCTTACAACTACAGTAAGACTCGCTGGCCACGCTTTACCAACGCCTTATCGAGTGAACTACGTACGAACAATATATCCCTACCAAATGATAGGAATTTAACAAATACGGAAATTGACGATTATTTGGAAAAAATGGACAGTACAATCCAACGAACAATGGAAAAAACAATACCAAAATACAAAGAACGCGAGGCCACAGACATGTTCCGCAACACGACCATTGACGCACTACACAGACAAAAAAGTGGACTTCTGACAAGACTGAAATTTTTGTACAGCCGATTTACTGACATACACGATCTGGATGTTAGGAAGTCGTCAACCAACAAACTGATCAAGAAAAACTACCGGTTGTCTATTAATTTGTATTAATTCAAAAAATTCAAAACAAAATTCGAGTCGTTAATTCTAGCAACCCGAGTATGTTTCCTCAAATTAATAAAATATTTAGACGGAATGATCAAAACGAACTTCCGTGTCTTAAGCTTTAGAGACGACAGAGAACAGAGACGTACTTCTTATAGCAGGCATAGATCCAGAAGAAGCCGTCTTGGACGATGACCTCTGTATAATCGAAGATTGTCGTGAGAAAGTAGAGGCTCTGGGGGCTGCTTTCCAGCAAGTGTAGAAGTTGAATGCTAGCATTCGCCCGAACCATGACCTGGAAAACAGAGCCTTGCTTTACCACTTCTACCTTCGAAATGAAATGACGCAATGGCGATCAGAGAATCTCGGTTTCACCAGGTTCAATGAAGAACACTTGGCAAACGTCACCATCGCCGAGCGAAACGGGGCTAATTCCCTGTTAATTTCGAAAGTAGAGCTCCAGCTCATCTTCGCTTCATTAAAGAAAAAGAAGTCAGCAGGAATCGATGGTATATCCAACGTTGTACTGCGACATCTAACTCAGAAAGCAGTTGACATATATGCCACACTGTTTAACAACGCTCTTATTATGCAAGGATTATGATGTTAAAAAGGGTAGAGGATCTGCACGTAGAACGTCCTGTCCTTATGCAGAACACGTGCAGCCGAACAATTAGTGGAGAACCTGGACAGGCTTAAGGCTGACGTTACAGTCATCCAGGAAGTGCGATGGGATGGAGAGGGCATACGGAGACTGAAACGTGTGACATCTACTACGCCGGCTGCTTGAAGGAACAGGGTCAGCGGCTCTTTGGTTGTGGTTTTGTGATAAGGGGAAGACCTAGGCAAGAAGTCTTGGGCTTCCGAAGTGTAACCGAGCGCCTGGTCACAATCCACATCAAAGGCAAATTTAAGAACATTTCGCTAATTTGTGCTCAAGCCCCCCATGAAAGGAGAGAGGACTCAATCAAAGAAGCATTCTACGATCTCCTGGAGACAACGTATGATATGTGCCCGAAGTACGACGTGAAGATCATTCTTGGTGACTTCAATGCAAGATTCGGAAAGGAGGGCATCTTTGGTTCGATAGTCGGAGGACACAGCCTACACGACGAAACTTCCGGCAACGGACACAGGCTGGCAGACTTTGCGTCGGGGCGAAATGTCATCATCTCAAGCACCTACTTCCCACACCTCAATATAAACAAGGGGACTTTGCGGTCGCGTGATCAACTAACCGTCAACCAAATCGACCACGTTCCGAACGTTCCGAGGGGCCAACATTGACTCGGATCACTACCTGGTGGTAGCTAGACTACGTATGCGGATATCCATGACGCGACAACGCAGAGCAGATGCTGTGAAAAAATTCGATGTCGAGAAGCTTAAATCACAAGAGACCGCCAGAACTTTTGCAGACCACGTAACTCTTAATCTCTCAGAAGGTCCGCCACCAGCATCAAGTGCAGAGGACCAGTCGGAACACTGTCAACAAGCCATCAGAAGTGCCGCCTCTGATGTGCTGGGTTTCACTAGGCGAATACAACGAAACCCCTGGTTCGATGAAGAGTGCCGGCTAGCGCATGCAGCTAAGGACGAGTCCTACCAGGCAGTGCTGCAGACTCGAACAAGAGCTGCTGAGAGAGTGGCCCGGGAGCTCTACGGGCTGAAACGAAAAGAGGAACGCCGACTTCTCAGGAGGAAAAAGAGAGAGCACGAGAAGCGGGCGGTGGCGTCTATTGAGGGTTGTAGCGGTAGGGGAGATGTTCGAAAATGTTATCAGAGGGTGAAGCGATCCACCCAAGGATATAAGGCTAGAACGGAAGCCTGCCGAGATGAGAGTGGGAATATGGTAGTAGACACACAGTCAGTGCTGAGGATCTGGAAAGAACACTTCTCTAGACTGCTTAATGGCGAAGACAGCCAAGATGCCGCTAATAGGCAGAACGCTCCATTCAACTTGGACGATGATGGCCAAGAGTTCCGTCCACCCGACCTAACCGAAGTGCGGCTGGCGATATCCAAACTTAAGTCGTGCAAGGCTGCTGGTGCGGATGGCTTACGAGCCGAACTATTTAAATCAGCGGGAGATGAATTGGCTAGGAGCATACACCAGCTCATCTGCAAAATTTGGTCGGAGGAAAGTATGCCCGATGAATGGAACCTCGGTATAGTGTGCCCCATCTATAAAAAGGGAGATGTTCTGAAATGTACCAACTACAGAGGAATTAGTCTCCTAAACGTCGCCATCCTGTGTGACCGCTTAAAACCTTTTGTCAACGATCTGATCAGCCCCTATCAGTGCGGTTTTAGGCCAGGCAAGTCAACCGTCGATCAAATGTTCACACTCCGACAAATTTCAGAAAAATTCCGGGAACTCCAGATCGATACACACCACCTTTTTATCAATTTTAAAGTCACGTATGATAGCGTGAAAAGGGACGAATTATACAGAACCATGTCGAGTCTCGGCATCCCTGCCAAACTCGTCCGCCTGTGCAGGATGACGATGGAGAAATCTCGCTGCTCCTTCAAAATTGGTAAGAACACCACAGATTCCCTTGATGTTGAGAAAGGATTGAGGCAAGGCGACTCGTTATCATGCAATCTATTTAACATCGTTCTTGAAGCCATTGTAGGCAACGCACATGTCAACACCAGCGGAACAATCTATCAAAAGTCCGTTCAATTGCTTGCATATGCGGATGACATAGACATTGTCGGCAGAACGAAGCGAGATATGGCAGGGGCATTTGCGAGCATTGAATCGGAGGTGGCTAGAATGGGATCAATGAGGACAAGACGAAGTATATGCTGTCATCGAGAGAGGAATCTCAACATCGTCGAATATCACGATGTACAGATATAACTTCGAAGTTGTCAAGGACTTTGTCTACCTGGGCTCCACTATTACATCGCAGAATGACATCAGTGGCAGAGATTAAGCGAAGAATTACTCTTGCCAACCGCTGTTTCTTCTGTCTAAGAAGGCATTTAAGTAGTAAGACCCTCTCTCAGAGAACCAAGGAGGCTTTATTCAAGACCCTAATCATCCCGGTCCTGTTTTATGGGTCAGAAGCATGGACACTGAAAGATTCGGATAAAAATCTGCTAGGGTGCTTTGAGAGGAAGATTCTTCGTGTGATTTTCGGTCCGGTGTGTATCGAAGGAGTATGGAGGAGAAGATTCAACGACGAGCTATACGGGCTATGATGGATGAGATGGCTGGGGCACGTGGAGCGTATGGACAGCAACGCACTTGCCCGACCATTCTTCGAATCCAACCCCGATGGGGTACGCAGCAGAGGAAGAACCCGTAACAGGTGGCGCAATCAAGTGAATGACGAGATCAAAGTACTCGGTATGCGCAACTGAAAGCGGCTAGCTGGGGACAGAGCTTGCTGGAGGGGCTTGTTAGTTGAGGCCGTAGCCCATCCTGGGCTGTGAGCGACATCAAAAATAAAGTAAGTAAATTATTATCCAGGGCGGTGGAAGACAGCTGTGGTTCATCCTCTCCCGAACAAGGGAAAGGACAACTCCAATCCGGCGAATCTCCGGTCTATAAGTCTTCTTCCGGGTATCAGTAAGGTATTTGAGAAAGTTATAAATAGAGCTCTGTCCAAGTGGGCGGAGGACAACAATATCATACCGGATAATCAGTTCGGCTTTAAGGCGGGACATGACACCATTCATGCCGCGTCTAAGCTCGTTTCTGATGTCCAATGGAACAAATCTAAAAGACAGAGTTCGGGTGCTTGTCTGGTTGACTTGGAGAAAGCTTTCGACACCCTATGGTTAGAAGGTCTCTATCTAAAGCTAGCCAGACTTGGCATAAGTTAACCTTTTTTATATATGCTTTATGATATGCTCAATAAATAAATGTTCTTAAACATGACAAAAGTATCTACATGTGTGCAAAAATTCAATTTTCTTTATCAATCATTACTAAAGTTATGAATTTTTAAAGTTGGATGTACAAAAAATACATGGGATTTCCCATATAAAACTTCAGTCATCTTGGAGGCCAAGTTAACGTAATTAAAATCTGGTAAATTTTACAGGATTTTTTTTTAATTATTTAGAACAAATTAGAGGGTTGCGTCATTCAAAATAAGACAATGACATTTATAAGGACCACCCTAATATATATATCTTTATATTAATACGCGGTGACTACATTTTGTAGTACATTTTAAGTACACTTAAACAAATGGAATCATAGTAAAACCTTTATCAATGGAAAGATAATTTCGAGTAGATGTGCCGAATATAAGTTTTAACTTTGAACATTGCGTTTAACGCAAGTAAAACGCAGTTTTAATTTAGGTACAAATCGCCTGTGCATTACAACGCAGTCACAATTGATTATTTCAATTCCACATCATATAATATGTACATGTATAGGCATGAACTAGTGCGCGCAAAATGTATCTATGCTGTGAGAAGAGTTTAATATGCTAAAGTTCCACACCGTATAAATGCATGTATTGATAAGTTGGCGTACTCCTTTGTTTCTCTTCTAATAACTGACAGACAAAGATAGATTCTGGGAGGACCCTTTGCAATATCGGCATGACTCTTTCTCTTTTTGTTTCCATATTTGGTTAATTTAAGGGGCCGTTCACACGAATGTAACATAGAGGTATTCATGCAAACGCGTAAAACCCAGATAAAGAAAAAGATAAAGAATTTTATACAAATGTTTATATAAACAAAATGGTTTACAAGCTTTCTATGGGTTTTTTGCGTTTGCATGAATACCCATATTGTCCATATTATGCAGCACTTACAAGAATTAATTTTATGTGCCGTACACACGAATGAAAATTGTCAATATTGTGCTGCATTTACACGAATGGAAGATTACCATTTTTCTGCCACTATACTGTCAATAGGATGAGCAAATTCATTCTTTGGCATACCTAATTGCATAAATACTGACAATTTTCAAATAGTGTAAATGGTGCATTAAGGCTTACCTACCATTTTCACAAAACGTTCTTACGAACTGTCGCAAGCTGTGTTCCAATTTTGTGTAGAAAATTGGGAAGCTTTGTTGAAAGGCTTTCATATAGGTGAATGGTCGAATTTCGACCAGTGGGCGATACTAATATAAAATTAAATTAAATTAAAAAAAATTTTGTGGTACCACTTGCTCAAAAAGTATCCAACCGATTTCGATAAATTTTATATGGTTGGAAAGACATGGGTGCGGAGATGTGCAGAATATACCTGAGACACGCATTTACACACTGTGGGTCGTTTTTGATTTTACACTACGGATAACTGTCATATTTAAAAAAAAATTAAAACTAAAAACGAATTTTGTGTGATTTAATTTTTAAACTAATTGTTTTACTCTAGAGAAAAGTTTCTTTCAAGTGTCAATATGAGTTTTTGAGTGAGTGAGCTTTTGGTCGAATTTCAGCCAGTGGGCGATATATTAGTTTATTTAAATAGCCTTAACAAAAATTTGTGATACCATTTGTTCAAAAAATATTCAGTCGATATCGATAATTTATATATGGTTGGAAAGCCATAGGTGCGGAAATGTGCAGAATATTCTTGACACACGCGCTTAGAAGGTTCACTTTTGTTTTTGCACCGCCGATCACTGTACATAATTAAAAACTAAAACAAATGTTTTCTGATTTAATTTACAAACACATTATTTGACTACAGTCTGTGAATATGTGTTTTTGGTGGTCGAATTTCGGCCAGTAGGCGATACTAGTTATTATAAATAGTGCAATTACCGTTAACATAGATCAAGGTACAAAATCAAAGTAAATCTTTTCTTAAATCCCCGATAAAATATGTCAACATTGAAGAAAGACCCTCACTGCAGAACGATCTACAAATAAAATGTTATTGAAGAATTAAAAGACACCACCCGACATAGACAGAGACCCACCCAAGTGAAATGATATTTTCATATACAAAAATGACATATTTCCATGGCGTGAAAAATATGACAAAATTAAATGCAGTTATTTTGGCGACAATGAAGAGCCAACTTGTTTGGAAACTAACATTAAAAATCCTTCTTTAATAACTTAAAAACACCGACCGACATTTCAGGCTATAGCTTGCTGAAGCTTCATTGACGTCCTTAACGTGCTATGTCTTTATATTCAGATCAAATTGCTGGGGTATCACAATGGATTTACATTGATCTAAGTGTGCCGCTAACAAGACCAACTGTCAGCCCACTAACCTAACCTAACATTTAAAATTACAAACATTAAATAACACTTATTTTGTTGGTAAACCTTTCAACGTGAGAACTATTTATCTTTCCCTTTATTTTTTATTTTTACATCTACATACAAGCGTTTATAGCTAACAGATTATGAAAAATAACTTTAATATTTACATGTATTTACATACAATTGTGGATAAAACAATAAGATCACTCAAAATAGGTTTAAATTTCAAAAGAAAACTCAAGTATAGGATTGTATTTTTATTTTTTTTGTTTGCACTTTAATATTTGTACAATACGGCGCAGCGCTAAGGTTATTAAACAATAAAGAAATTTAAAAGTACAATATAAAAAATTCGAAATTAGAAAATTAATAGATATTATAATAGGCTATTGAATATACCTTTTAGTAAGGAACAATTGCGTTCACGGGTTTTTATTATTGATTATGTTTGTGTGGAACTTAAGCTTACTTAAAACACAAAATTCGCTGGTCACACTGGTCATTTTTCAATATTGTCGCTATAACTCGAAAACTGAGCCGAATTTGTGAATTAAACTTAAGAAACTTTTTGTAGGAAATTAGATTTCAAAATTGGTAGTTTAAAAAATTTAAGTAGGGAAATTTGCCAAAAACTGACTCCCGTGAAGTTGGCCCCCAAAATTTTCAAAAAATTGTTTTTTTTTTAGAGTTCTGGGTGGATTTGAAAGAGTTCTAGAGTTCTTGGCTAAAAATAGCAATAGTTCGCGATATTTTTGGCCAGAAACAAACTATATTGGGGGCCAACTTCACGCGGCCCCCCTTTTATCATGAAAAAGAGTTCTGATAAGAAATTTCTGTTCTTAATAAAGAGTTCTGGAGTTCTCAATGGGTTTTGGAAATAGTTCTGCAAAATTAAGAAAATTTACCAATGGTGGGGGGCTAACTTCACACTTAGATTTTTCTATTTTGTCGGAGTTCTGTGGAGTTCTGGGTAGTTCTGTTTAGAGTTCTGGGTAGCCCTACAAGAGTTCTAAACAGTACTTTAATAAACTTTTTTTCGGAATTGTGGGGAGTTCTGATTAGAGTTCTGGGTAGCTCCACAAGAGTTTTAAACAGAACTCCAACAAGATATTTTGCCCGACATAGACATAAAAAGTTATAGGCTTCAACAAAGTACGAATTCTTAAGGGACCAACTCGAAATGTACGTACAATTTCGATTTTTGTTGCAAAATATTTTGTTTTTGTTTTGCTAAAATCTTACCGAATCCGTTTTTAAATTAAAAAAAAAATGTTTTTTTTTGTGAAATTTGAAAGTGGAGATCATTTTTTTCAAAGTGAAATAACTCGAAATGTACGTAAAATTTTGATATTTTTTGCTTAATATTTTGTTTTTGTTTTTTGTTTTTGTTTTTAAATAAAAAAAAAATGTTTTTGATGAAATTTTACGAATGCTGGGAGGGGGGGGCTTACTTCACACTTCTGGGCAGTTCTGTTCAGAGTTATGGGTAGCCCAACAAGAGTTCTTAACAGTACTCTAACAAACTTTTTTGTCCGACCTATACACAAAAAGTTATAGGCTTCAACAAGTACCAATTCTTAAGGGGCCACCTCGAAATGTACGTACAATTTCAATTTTGTTTGCAAAATATTTTGTTTTTGCTTTGCTTAGATCTTACCAAATCCGTTTTTAAATTTAAAAAAAAAAAATTTGAAAGTGGAGATAACTTTTTTCAAAGTCAAATAACTCGAAATATACGTACAATTTTAATATTTTTTGCTTAATATTTTGTTTTTGTTTTGCTAATATCAGTATAAGAGTATATATATAATATAAGAATTGGTACTTTGTTGTAGCCTGTAACTTTTTATGTATAGGTCGGAGAAAAAAGTTTGTTAGAGTTTTGCTTTGAACTCTTGTAGGGCTACCCAGAACTGTAGGTGGTAGAAAAAAGTTTGTTAGAGTTCTGTTTAGAACTCTTGTAGGGCTACCCAGAACTCTAATCAGAACTCCCCAGAACTCCCCACAATTCCGAAAAAATAGAAAAAAATATTTTTGGTTTGGTACTCTGTTTAAACCTATAACTTTGTATGTATAAATCGGTTTTTTAGAGTACTGTTTAGAACTCTTGTAGGGCTGCCCAGAACTTTAAACAGAACTCCCCAGAACACCACAAAACTCCGACAAAATAGAAAAAACTAAGTGCGAAGTTAGCCCCCCTAGCATTTGTAATTTTTCTAATTCTAATTTTGCAGAACTATTTCCAAAACCCATTGAGAATTCCAGAACTCTTTATTAAGAACAGAAATTTCTTATCAGAACTCTTTTTCATGATAAAAGGGGGGCCGCGTGAATTTGGCCCCAATATTTTTTTTCTGTTTCTGGCCAAAATTACCGGAAAATATTAGCATCCCTTTTTTTGAATTTGAAATTTTTGAAAGTTGTTCCCGAGTTGTTCCGGATTGTTCCAAGTTTTTTTGAAAAATATTCAAAAATGGGGGTTTTAGACCTAAAAAACCGTTTTTGACCTAGCATCTCTTTTTCCAGTTGTTCTGAACATTGTTCCAAGTTTTTGGATCTCTATATTCACAATTTCAAAGGTTATGGGCAAAATTCAAAAAAATTCTAGCCACAATTTTTCGAAATTCCAATTTTTTTCAGGTTTCGAAAAGTGTTCTCACAATTGTTCTTAGAAATTAAAGTTGAAAAGTGTGTATTTTTAAAGATGTGGCCTTCGAAACTTTTTTTTAAAAATGGAAAATGCGGCTCCCCAAATTTTGTTCTTTTCCTAAAAAGCTTTGATTCCCAATATCTGTCATTAAATACATGTGCTGAAAAAGTTTTGTGTCTAAGAATACACTATATCAGTCTAGAAACAGTCTGTAAAAAAATATCTTTAAGTTGTTGTTACTTAAATAAAATGTATTGGCCCCCCTTTTTCAAAAAACAAAAATCCAAAACATGTTCTAAGTCGAAACTTATTTTGTCTAAAAGCTTCCAAAATTTCATTGAAAATATAAATAATTGAAGGCCTTACCACATAAAAACAAATATGTCACTTTATTTGCTCCCCTGCTCCTCCCTTTAAAAATTCCAAAGTTTGAAAAAATAAACTTGGCTCATTTTGCAATTATCTAAACGCTTTAAAAATCCTGTGACTTTTAAGTATCTTATAACTTATCAAAATTCCAAAAAACACCCCCACTGCCCCCCTTTCTAAAAACCCGAAATACAAAAATGGATCCAAATAGATATACAACCAAATGTAATTGTTCCAAGATTTCATGTAAAAATAACCATAATCAAAGATTTTACAGCTAAAAAAGGATTTTTACGATATTAAATAAAATTCTTATTTTGCCCCCCCCCCCCCTTTTTCGGGATCCAACACAAGAAAAATAGTTTTATTTACTATTAGAACATCTTTACAATTCACAAATCAAAAATTTATGAAAAAACATAATTAAAAAAAAAAAATTATCATACACCAACCCCCCCCCCTCCTATTCTGTTCAAATATTAAAAATCGTGCGAAATCTATAACTTTTCCCAATCTTGATTAATCCATATGAAAATGCCAGCAAAATACCAAAACTAAACTTCTTACGAAATTACATGACCTCTCTTGTTTTTTTTTTTTTTTTTTTTTTTTCAAAATGAAAACTTAAGAATAACTTCTAGATGGTAATATATATAAAACTCATTGCTCTATTATATTATTTAAATAAAAATTAATTCAAAGCAAAAAAAAAAAATATTTACTATCTAAAATTAAACTTTTTTTCTGACCCCCTTTTATGAAATCCAACACTCAAAAACTTGTTCCAGGTTGCTCTAGGGCTCTTCTTAGTTGTTCCAAGCTTTCATTTCTTAAAATTGATATGCGGAATTTCAAAAAAATGCTGCCCCGCCCCCACTTTTGAGATATCCAAAATCTAAAACTTGTTCCAGGTGCAAAATCACTCATATGCAATTGTTCAAAGGATTTTTGCAAAAATATTGAAAATTAAAGATGTTAATTTTGCGCTGGCCCCCCTTTTACTAAATACAAAATTCAAAAACTTGTTCCTCGTTGTTCTAGGGCTCTTCTAAGTTGTTCCAAGCTTTCGTTTCTTAAAATTGATATTTAGTATGAGAAATTTCAAAAAAATGCTCCCCCGTCCCCTTTTTTGAGTTATCCAAAATCTAAAACTTGTTCCAGGTGCAAAATCACTCAAATGCAATTGTTCCAAGTATTCGTGCAAAAATATTGAAAATTAAAGATTTGAATGCAAAAAAACGATTACTGGTCTCCCTTTTCAGATATCCAAAATCTAAAACTTGTTCCAGGTCCAAAACCACTCAAATGCAATTGTTCCAAAGATTCATGCAAAAACATTTAAAATTAAAGATTTTAATCCAAAAAAACGATTTAAATGAAAAAATCATGTTAATTTTGCGCTGGCCCCCCTTTTACGAAATTCAAAATTCAAAAACTTGTTCTAGGTTGTTCTAGGGCTCTTCTAAGTGTTTTCAAGCTTTCGTTCCTTAAAATTGATATTTAGTATGAGAACTTTCAAAAAAATGCTCCCCCGCCCTCCTTTTGAGATATCCAAAATCTAAAACTTGTTCCAGGTGCAAAATCTTTCAAATGCAATTGTTCCAAGGATTCGTGCAAAAATATTGAAAATTAAAGATTTTAATGCAAAAAAACGTTTTCTGGCCCCCTTTTCATATATCCAAAATCTAAAACTTGTTCGAGGTCCAAAACCAAATGTAATTGTTCCAAGGATTCATGCAAAAACATTAAAAATTAAATATTTTAATCCAAAAAAACGATTTAAATAAAAAAATCATGTTAATTTTACGCTGGCCCCCCTTTTACGAAATTCAAAATTCAAAAACTTGTTCCAGGTTGATCTGGGGCTCTTCTAAGTTGTTCCAAGCTTTCGTTTCTTAAAATTGATATTTAGTATGGGAAATTTCAAAAAAATGCTCCCCCGCCCCCCCTTTTGAGATATCCAAAATCTAAAACCTGTGCTAGGTGCAGAATCACTCAAATGCAATTGTTCCAAGTATTCGTGCAAAAAAAATGTTTTCTGGCCCCCATTTTCACATATCCTAAATCTAAAACTTGTTCCAGGTCCAAAACCACTCAAATGCAATTGTTCCAAGGATTCATGTAAAAATATTAAAAAATAAAGATTTTAATCCAAAAAAAAACGATTTAAATGAAAAAATTATGTTAGTTTTGCGCTGGCCCCCCTTTTACGAAATTCAAAATCCAAAAACTTGTTCCAGGTTGTTCTAGGGCTCTTCTTAGTTGTTCCAAGCTTTCGTTTCTTAAAATTGATATTTAGTATGAGAAATTTCAAAAAAATGCTCCCCCGCCCTCCTTTTTGAGATATCGAAAATCTAAAACTTGTGCCAGGTGCGAAATCTATAACTTTTCCCAATGTTGATTAATCCATATGAAAATGCCAGCAAAATACCAAAACTAAATTTCTTACGAAATTACATGACCTCTTTCTTTCTTAAAATTGATATTTAATAAGAGAAATTTCAAAAAAAATGCTGCCCCGCCCCCACTTTTGAGATATCCAAAATCTAAAACTTGTTCCAGGTGCAAAATCACTCAAATGCAATTGTTCAAAGGATTCATGCAAAAATATTGAAAATTAAAGATTTTAATCCAAAAAACCATTTAAATGAAAAAATCATGTTAATTTTGCGCTGGCCCCCCCTTTTACGAAATACAAAATTTAAAAACTTGTTCCTCGTTGTTCTAGGGCTCTTCTAAGTTGTTCCAAGCTTTCGTTTCTTAAAATTGATATTTAGTATGAGAAATTTTAAAAAAATGCTCCCCCGTCCTCTTTTTTGAGATATCCAAAATCTAAAACTTGTTCCAGGTGCAAAATCACTCAAATGCAATTGTTCCAAGTATTCGTGCAAAAATATTGAAAATTAAAGATTTGAATGCAAAAAATCGATTACTGTTCCCCCTTTTCAGATATCCAAAATCTAAAACTTGTTCGAGGTCCAAAACCACTCAAATGTAATTGTTCCAAGGATTCATGCAAAAACATTTAAAATTAAAGATTTTAATCCAAAAAAACGATTTAAATGAAAAAATCCTGTTAATTTTGCGCTTGCCCCCCTTTTACGAAATTCGAAATTCAAAAACTTGTTCCAGGTTGTTCTAGGGCTCTTCTAAGTTGTTCCAAGCTTTCGTTTCTTAAAATTGATATTTAGTATGAGAAATTTCAAAAAAATGCTCCCCCGTCCCCTTTTTTGAGTTATCCAAAATCTAAAACTTGTTCCAGGTGCAAAATCACTCAAATGCAATTGTTCCAAGTATTCGTGCAAAAATATTGAAAATTAAAGATTTGAATGCAAAAAAACGATTACTGGTCTCCCTTTTCAGATATCCAAAATCTAAAACTTGTTCCAGGTCCAAAACCACTCAAATGCAATTGTTCCAAAGATTCATGCAAAAACATTTAAAATTAAAGATTTTAATCCAAAAAAACGATTTAAATGAAAAAATCATGTTAATTTTGCGCTGGCCCCCCTTTTACGAAATTCAAAATTCAAAAACTTGTTCTAGGTTGTTCTAGGGCTCTTCTAAGTGTTTTCAAGCTTTCGTTCCTTAAAATTGATATTTAGTATGAGAACTTTCAAAAAAATGCTCCCCCGCCCTCCTTTTGAGATATCCAAAATCTAAAACTTGTTCCAGGTGCAAAATCTTTCAAATGCAATTGTTCCAAGGATTCGTGCAAAAATATTGAAAATTAAAGATGTTAATTTTGCGCTGGCCCCCCTTTTACTAAATACAAAATTCAAAAACTTGTTCCTCGTTGTTCTAGGGCTCTTCTAAGTTGTTCCAAGCTTTCGTTTCTTAAAATTGATATTTAGTATGAGAAATTTCAAAAAAATGCTCCCCCGTCCCCTTTTTTGAGTTATCCAAAATCTAAAACTTGTTCCAGGTGCAAAATCACTCAAATGCAATTGTTCCAAGTATTCGTGCAAAAATATTGAAAATTAAAGATTTGAATGCAAAAAAACGATTACTGGTCTCCCTTTTCAGATATCCAAAATCTAAAACTTGTTCCAGGTCCAAAACCACTCAAATGCAATTGTTCCAAAGATTCATGCAAAAACATTTAAAATTAAAGATTTTAATCCAAAAAAACGATTTAAATGAAAAAATCATGTTAATTTTGCGCTGGCCCCCCTTTTACGAAATTCAAAATTCAAAAACTTATTCTAGGTTGTTCTAGGGCTCTTCTAAGTGTTTTCAAGCTTTCGTTCCTTAAAATTGATATTTAGTATGAGAACTTTCAAAAAAATGCTCCCCCGCCCTCCTTTTGAGATATCCAAAATCTAAAACTTGTTCCAGGTGCAAAATCTTTCAAATGCAATTGTTCCAAGGATTCGTGCAAAAATATTGAAAATTAAAGATTTTAATGCAAAAAAACGTTTTCTGGCCCCCTTTTCATATATCCAAAATCTAAAACTTGTTCGAGGTCCAAAACCAAATGTAATTGTTCCAAGGATTCATGCAAAAACATTAAAAATTAAATATTTTAATCCAAAAAAACGATTTAAATAAAAAAATCATGTTAATTTTACGCTGGCCCCCCTTTTACGAAATTCAAAATTCAAAAACTTGTTCCAGGTTGATCTGGGGCTCTTCTAAGTTGTTCCAAGCTTTCGTTTCTTAAAATTGATATTTAGTATGGGAAATTTCAAAAAAATGCTCCCCCGCCCCCCCTTTTGAGATATCCAAAATCTAAAACCTGTGCTAGGTGCAGAATCACTCAAATGCAATTGTTCCAAGTATTCGTGCAAAAAAAATGTTTTCTGGCCCCCATTTTCACATATCCTAAATCTAAAACTTGTTCCAGGTCCAAAACCACTCAAATGCAATTGTTCCAAGGATTCATGTAAAAATATTAAAAAATAAAGATTTTAATCCAAAAAAAAACGATTTAAATGAAAAAATTATGTTAGTTTTGCGCTGGCCCCCCTTTTACGAAATTCAAAATCCAAAAACTTGTTCCAGGTTGTTCTAGGGCTCTTCTTAGTTGTTCCAAGCTTTCGTTTCTTAAAATTGATATTTAGTATGAGAAATTTCAAAAAAATGCTCCCCCGCCCTCCTTTTTGAGATATCGAAAATCTAAAACTTGTGCCAGGTGCGAAATCTATAACTTTTCCCAATGTTGATTAATCCATATGAAAATGCCAGCAAAATACCAAAACTAAATTTCTTACGAAATTACATGACCTCTTTCTTTCTTAAAATTGATATTTAATAAGAGAAATTTCAAAAAAAATGCTGCCCCGCCCCCACTTTTGAGATATCCAAAATCTAAAACTTGTTCCAGGTGCAAAATCACTCAAATGCAATTGTTCAAAGGATTCATGCAAAAATATTGAAAATTAAAGATTTTAATCCAAAAAACCATTTAAATGAAAAAATCATGTTAATTTTGCGCTGGCCCCCCCTTTTACGAAATACAAAATTTAGAAACTTGTTCCTCGTTGTTCTAGGGCTCTTCTAAGTTGTTCCAAGCTTTCGTTTCTTAAAATTGATATTTAGTATGAGAAATTTTAAAAAAATGCTCCCCCGTCCTCTTTTTTGAGATATCCAAAATCTAAAACTTGTTCCAGGTGCAAAATCACTCAAATGCAATTGTTCCAAGTATTCGTGCAAAAATATTGAAAATTAAAGATTTGAATGCAAAAAAAACGATTACTGTTCCCCCTTTTCAGATATCCAAAATCTAAAACTTGTTCGAGGTCCAAAACCACTCAAATGTAATTGTTCCAAGGATTCATGCAAAAACATTTAAAATTAAAGATTTTAATCCAAAAAAACGATTTAAATGAAAAAATCCTGTTAATTTTGCGCTTGCCCCCCTTTTACGAAATTCGAAATTCAAAAACTTGTTCCAGGTTGTTCTAGGGCTCTTCTAAGTTGTTCCAAGCTTTCGTTTCTTAAAATTGATATTTAGTATGAGAAATTTCAAAAAAATGCTCCCCCGTCCCCTTTTTTGAGTTATCCAAAATCTAAAACTTGTTCCAGGTGCAAAATCACTCAAATGCAATTGTTCCAAGTATTCGTGCAAAAATATTGAAAATTAAAGATTTGAATGCAAAAAAACGATTACTGGTCTCCCTTTTCAGATATCCAAAATCTAAAACTTGTTCCAGGTCCAAAACCACTCAAATGCAATTGTTCCAAAGATTCATGCAAAAACATTTAAAATTAAAGATTTTAATCCAAAAAAACGATATAAATGAAAAAATCATGTTAATTTTGCGTTGGCCCCCCTTTTACGAAATTCAAAATTCAAAAACTTGTTCTAGGTTGTTCTAGGGCTCTTCTAAGTGTTTTCAAGCTTTCGTTCCTTAAAATTGATATTTAGTATGAGAACTTTCAAAAAAATGCTCCACCGCCCTCCTTTTGAGATATCCAAAATCTAAAACTTGTTCCAGGTGCAAAATCACTCAAATGCAATTGTTCCAAGGATTCGTGCAAAAATATTGAAAATTAAAGATTTTAATGCAAAAAAACGTTTTCTGGCCCCCCTTTTCATATACCCAAAATCTAAAACTTGTTCGAGGTCCAAAACCAAATGTAATTGTTCCAAGGATTCATGCAAAAACATTAAAAATTAAATATTTTAATCCAAAAAAACGATTTAAATAAAAAAATCATGTTAATTTTACGCTGGCTCCCCTTTTACGAAATTCAAAATTCAAAAACTTGTTCCAGGTTGATCTGGGGCTCTTCTAAGTTGTTCCAAGCTTTCGTTTCTTAAAATTGATATTTAGTATGGGAAATTTCAAAAAAATGCTCCCCCGCCCCCCCTTTTGAGATATCCAAAATCTAAAACCTGTGCTAGGTGCAGAATCACTCAAATGCAATTGTTCCAAGTATTCGTGCAAAAAAAATGTTTTCTGGCCCCCATTTTCACATATCCTAAATCTAAAACTTGTTCCAGGTCCAAAACCACTCAAATGCAATTGTTCCAAGGATTCATGTAAAAATATTAAAAAATAAAGATTTTAATCCAAAAAAAAACGATTTAAATGAAAAAATTATGTTAGTTTTGCGCTGGCCCCCCTTTTACGAAATTCAAAATCCAAAAACTTGTTCCAGGTTGTTCTAGGGCTCTTCTTAGTTGTTCCAAGCTTCCGTTTCTTAAAATTGATATTTAGTATGAGAAATTTCAAAAAAATGCTCCCCCGCCCTCCTTTTTGAGATATCGAAAATCTAAAACTTGTGCCAGGTGCGAAATCTATAACTTTTCCCAATGTTGATTAATCCATATGAAAATGCCAGCAAAATACCAAAACTAAATTTCTTACGAAATTACATGACCTCTTTCTTTCTTAAAATTGATATTTAGTAAGAGAAATTTCAAAAAAAATGCTGCCCCGCCCCACTTTTGAGATATCCAAAATCTAAAACTTGTTCCAGGTGCAAAATCACTCAAATGCAATTGTTCAAAGGATTCATGCAAAAATATTGAAAATTAAAGATTTTAATCCAAAAAACCATTTAAATGAAAAAATCATGTTAATTTTGCGCTGGCCCCCCCTTTTACGAAATACAAAATTTAAAAACTTGTTCCTCGTTGTTCTAGGGCTCTTCTAAGTTGTTCCAAGCTTTCGTTTCTTAAAATTGATATTTAGTATGAGAAATTTTAAAAAAATGCTCCCCCGTCCTCTTTTTTGAGATATCCAAAATCTAAAACTTGTTCCAGGTGCAAAATCACTCAAATGCAATTGTTCCAAGTAAACGTGCAAAAATATTGAAAATTAAAGATTTGAATGCAAAAAAACGATTACTGTTCCCCCTTTTCAGATATCCAAAATCTAAAACTTGTTCGAGGTCCAAAACCACTCAAATGTAATTGTTCCAAGGATTCATGCAAAAACATTTAAAATTAAAGATTTTAATCCAAAAAAACGATTTAAATGAAAAAATCCTGTTAATTTTGCGCTTGCCCCCCTTTTACGAAATTCAAAATTCAAAAACTTGTTCCAGGTTGTTCTAGGGCTCTTCTAAGTTGTTCCAAGCTTTCGTTTCTTTAAATTGATATTTAGTATGAGAAATTTCAAAAAAATGCTCCCCCGCCCCCCCCTTTTGAGATATCCAAAATCTAAAACTTGTTCCATGTTAAGAATCACTCAAATGCAATTGGTCCAAGGATCTGTGCAAAAATATTTTAACTTAAAGATTTTAATGCAAAAAAACGTTTTCTGGCCCCCCTTTTCAGATGTCCAAAATCTAAAACTTGTTCCAGGTACAAAACCACTCAAATGCAATTGTTCCAAGGATTTATGCAAAAATATTGAAAATTAATGATTTTAATCCAAAAAAAACGATTTAAATGAAAAAATCATGTTAATTTTGCGCTGGCCCCCCTTTTACAAAATTCAAAATTCAAAAACTTGTTCCTGATTGTTCTAGGGCTCTTCTAAGTTGTTCCAAGCTTTCGATTCTTAAAATTGATATTTAGTATGAGAAATTTCAAAAAAAATGCTCCCCCGTCCCCTTTTTTGAGATATCCAAAGTCTAAAACTTGTTCCAGGTGCAAAATCACTCAAATGCAATTGTTCCAAGGATTCGTGCAAAACTATTGAAAATTAAAGATTTTAATGCAAAAACACTTTTTCTGGTCCCCCTTTTCAGATATCCAAAATCTAAAACTTGTTCCAGGTGCAAAATCACTCAAATGCAATTGTTCCAAGTATTCGTGCAAAAAAATTGAAAATTAAAGATTTGAATGCAAAAAACCGATTACTGGTCTCCCTTTTCAGATATCCAAAATCTAAAACTTGTTCCAGGTCCAAAACCACTCAAATGCAATTGTTCCAAAGATTCATGCAAAAACATTTAAAATTAAAGATTTTAATCCAAAAAAACGATTTAAATGAAAAAATCATGTTAATTTTGCGCTGGCCCCTTTTACGAAATTCAAAATTCAAAAACTTGTTCTAGGTTGTTCTAGGGCTCTTCTAAGTGTTTTCAAGCTTTCGTTCCTTAAAATTGATATTTAGTATGAGAACTTTCAAAAAAATGCTCCCCCGCCCTCCTTTTGAGATATCCAAAATCTAAAACTTGTTCCAGGTGCAAAATCACTCAAATGCAATTGTTCCAAGGATTCGTGCAAAAATATTGAAAATTAAAGATTTTAATGCAAAAACACGTTTTCTGGCCCCCCTTTTCATATATCCAAAATCTAAAACTTGTTCGAGGTCCAAAACCAAATGTAATTGTTCCAAGGATTCATGCAAAAACATTAAAAATTAAATATTTTAATCCAAAAAAACGATTTAAATAAAAAAATCATGTTAATTTTACGCTGGCCCCCCTTTTACGAAATTCAAAAACTTGTTCCAGGTTGATCTGGGGCTCTTCTAAGTTGTTCCAAGCTTTCGTTTCTTAAAATTGATATTTAGTATGGGAAATTTCAAAAAAATGCTCCCCCGCCCCCCCTTTTGAGATATCCAAAATCTAAAACCTGTGCTAGGTGCAGAATCACTCAAATGCAATTGTTCCAAGTATTCGTGCAAAAAAAAATGTTATCTGGCCCACATTTTCACATATCCTAAATCTAAAACTTGTTCCAGGTCCAAAACCACTCAAATGCAATTGTTCCAAGGATTCATGTAAAAATATTAAAAAATAAAGATTTTAATCCAAAAAAAACGATTTAAATGAAAAAATTATGTTAGTTTTGCGCTGGCCCCCCTTTTACGAAATTCAAAATCCAAAAACTTGTTCCAGGTTGTTCTAGGGCTCTTCTAAGTTGTTCCAAGCTTTCGTTTCTTAAAATTGATATTTAGTATGAGAAATTTCAAAAAAATGCTCCCCAGCCCTCCTTTTTGAGATATCGAAAGTCTAAAACTTGTGCCAGGTGCGAAATCTATAACTTTTCCCAATGTTGATTAATCCATATGAAAATGCCAGCAAAATACCAAAAATAAATTTCTTACGAAATTACATGACCTCTTTCTTTCTTAAAATTGATATTTAGTAAGAGAAATTTCAAAAAAAATGCTGCCCCGCCCCCACTTTTGAGATATCCAAAATCTAAAACTTGTTCCAGGTGCAAAATCACTCAAATGCAATTGTTCAAAGGATTCATGCAAAAATATTGAAAATTAAAGATTTTAATCCAAAAAACCATTTAAATGAAAAAATCATGTTAATTTTGCGCTGCCCCCCCTTTTACGAAATACAAAATTTAAAAACTTGTTCCCCGTTGTTCTAGGGCTCTTCTAAGTTGTTCCAAGCTTTCGTTTCTTAAAATTGATATTTAGTATGAGAAATTTTAAAAAAATGCTCCCCCGTCCTCTTTTTTGAGATATCCAAAATCTAAAACTTGTTCCAGGTGCAAAATCACTCAAATGCAATTGTTCCAAGTATTCGTGCAAAAATATTGAAAATTAAAGATTTGAATGCAAAAAAACGATTACTGTTCCCCCTTTTCAGATATCCAAAATCTAAAACTTGTTCCAGGTCTAAAACCACTCAAATGCAATTGTTCCAAGGATTAATGCAAAAACATTTAAAATTAAAGATTTTAATCCAAAAAAACGATTTAAATGAAAAAATCCTGTTAATTTTGCGCTTGCCCCCCTTTTACGAAATTCAAAATTCAAAAACTTGTTCCAGGTTGTTCTAGGGCTCTTCTAAGTTTTTCCAAGCTTTCGTTTCTTAAAATTGATATTTAGTATGAGAACTTTCAAAAAAATGCTCCCCCGCCCCCCTTTTGAGATATCCAAAATATAAAACTTGTTCCAGGTGCAAAATCACTCAAATGCAATTGTTCCTAGTATTCGGGCAAAAATATTGAAAATTAAAGATTTTAATGCAAAAAAAAGTTTCCTGGCCCCCCTTTTCATATATCCAAAATCTAAAACTTGTTCCAATCCAAAACCACTAAAATGCAATTGTTCCAAGGATTCGTGCAAAAACATTAAAAATTAAAGATTTTAATCCAAAAAAATGATTTAAATAAAAAAATCATGTTAATTTTACGCTGGCCCCCCTTTTACGAAATTCAAAATTCAAAAACTTGTTGCAGGTTGCTCTAGGGCTCTTCTAAGTTGTTCCAAGCTTTCGTTTCTTAAAATTGATATTTAGTATGAGATATTTAAAAAAAAAGCTCCCCCGCCCCACCCTTTTGAGATATCCAAAATCTAAAACTTGTTCCAGATGCAGAATCACTCAAATCCAATTGTTCCAAGTATTCGTGCAAAAAAAACCGTTTTCTGGCCCCCCTTTTCAGATATCCAAAATCTAAAACTTGTTCCAGGTCCAAGACCACTCAAATGCAATTGTTGCAAGGATTCGTGCAAAAATATTGAAAATTAAGGATTTTAATGCAAAAGAACGCTTTCTGGCCCCCCTTTTCAGATATCCAAAATCTAAAACTTGTTCCTGGTCCAAAACCACTCAAATGCAATTGTTCCAAGGATTCGTGCAAAAATATTAAAAATTAAAGATTTTATTCAAAAAAAAAAACGATTTAAGTGAAAAAATCATATTAATTTTGCGCTGGCCCCCCTTTTACGAAATTCAAAATTCAAAAACTTGTTCCAGGTTGTTCTAGGGCTCTTCTAAGTTGTTCCAAGCTTTCGTTTCTTAAAATTGATATTTAGTATGAGAAATTTCAAAAAAATGTTCCCCCGCCCCCCCTTTTGAGATATCCAAAATCTTAAACTTGTTCCAGGTTAAGAATCACTCAAATGCAATTGGTCCAAGGATCTGTGCAAAAATATTTAAACTTAAAGATTTTAATGCAAAAAAACGTTTTCTGGCCCCCCTTTTCAGATGTCCAAAATCTAAAACTTGTTCCAGGTACAAAACCACTCAAATGCAATTGTTCCAAGGATTTATGCAAAAATATTGAAAATTAATGATTTTAATCCAAAAAAACGATTTAAATGAAAAAATCATGTTAATTTTGCGCTGGCCCCCCTTTTACAAAATTCAAAATTCAAAAACTTGTTCCTGATTGTTCTAGGGCTCTTCTAAGTTGTTCCAAGCTTTCGATTCTTAAAATTGATATTTAGTATGAGAAATTTCAAAAAAATGCTCCCCCGTCCCCTTTTTTGAGATATCCAAAGTCTAAAACTTGTTCCAGGTGCAAAATCACTCAAATGCAATTGTTCCAAGGATTCGTGCAAAACTATTGAAAATTAAAGATTTTAATGCAAAAAAACTTTTTCTGGTCCCCCTTTTCAGATATCCAAAATCTAAACTTCTTCCAATCCAAAACCACTAAAATGCAATTGTTCCAAGGATTCAAATCCAAAAAAAACGATTTAAATAAAAAAATCATGTTATTTTTACGCTGGCCCCCCTTATACGAAATTCAAAAACTTGTTCCAGGTTGTTCTAGTGCTCTTCTAAGTTGTCCCAAGCTTTCGTTTCTGAAAATTGATATTTAGTATGAGAAATTTCAAAAAAATGCTCCACCGCCCCCCCTTTTGGGATATCCAAAATCTAAAACTTGTTTCAGGTGCAAAATCACTCAAATGCAATTGTTGCTAAGATTCGTGCAAAAATATTGAAAACTAAAAATTTTAATGCAAAAAAACGTTTTCTGGCCCCCCGTTTCAGATATCCAAAATCTAAAACTTGTTCCAGGTCCAAAACCACTCAAATGCAATTGTTCCAAGGATTCATGCAAAGATATTGAAAATTAAAGATTTTAATCCAAAAAAAAGATTTAAATGAAAAAATCATGTTAATTTTGCGCTGGCCCCCCTTTTACAAAATTCAAAATTCAAAAACTTGATCCAGGTATTTCTAGGGCTCTTCTAAGTTGTTCCAAGCTTTCGTTTCTTAAAATTGATATTTAGTATGAGAAATTACAAAAAAATGCTCCCCCGCCCTCCTTTTTGAGATATCGAAAGTCTAAAACTTGTGCCAGGTGCGAAATCTATAACTTTTCCCAATGTTGATTAATCCATATGAAAATGCCAGCAAAATACCAAAACTAAATTTCTTACGAAATTACATGACGTCTCTTGTTTTTTCTTTTATTTTTTTCAAAATGAAAACTTAAGAATAACTTCTAGATGGTAATATATATAAAACTCATTGCTCTATTATATTATTTAAATAAAAATTAATTCAAAGCAAAAAAAAAAAAAAATATTTACGATCTAAAATTAAACTTTTTTTCTGACCCCCTCTTATGAAATCCAACACTCAAAAACTTGTTCCAGGTTGCTCTAGGGCTCTTATTAGTTGTTCCAAGCTTTCATTTCTTAAAATTGATATTTAGTAAGAGAAATTTCAAAAAAAATGCTGCCCCGCCCCCACTTTTGAGATATCCAAAATCTAAAACTTGTTCCAGGTCCAAAACCACTCAAATGCAATTGTTCCAAGGATTCATACAAAAACATTTAAAATTAAAGATTTTAATCCAAAAAAACGATTTAAATGAAAAAATCATATTAATTTTGCGCTTGCCCCCCTTTTACGAAATTCAAAATTCAAAAACTTGTTCCAGGTTGTTCTAGGGCTCTTCTAAGTTTTTCCAAGCTTTCGTTTCTTAAAATTGATATTTAGTATGAGAACTTTCAAAAAAATGCTCCCCCGCCCCCCTTTTGAGATATCCAAAATATAAAACTTGTTCCAGGTGCAAAATCACTCAAATGCAATTTTTCCAAGGATTCGGGCAAAAATATTGAAAATTAAAGATTTTAATGCAAAAAAACCTTTTCTGGCCCCCCTTTTCATATATCCAAAATCTAAAACTTGTTCCAATCCAAAACCACTAAAATGCAATTGTTCCAAGGATTCGTGCAAAAACATTAAAAATTAAAGATTTTAATCCAAAAAAAAACGATTTAAATAAAAAAATCATGTTAATTTTACGCTGGCCCCCCTTTTACGAAATTCAAAATTCAAAAACTTGTTGCAGGTTGCTCTAGGGCTCTTCTAAGTTGTTCCAAGCTTTCGATTCTTAAAATTGATATTTAGTATGAGATATTTCAAAAAAAAAGCTCCCCCGCCCCACCCTTTTGAGATATCCAAAATCTAAAACTTGTTCCAGATGCAGAATCACTCAAATCCAATTGTTCCAAGTATTCGTGAAAAAAAAACGTTTTCTGGCCCCCCTTTTCAGATATCCAAAATCTAAAACTTGTTCCAGGTCCAAAACCACTCAAATGCAATTGTTCCAAGGATTCGTGCAAAAATATTGAAAATTAAGGATTTTAATGCAAAAGAACGCTTTCTGGCCCCCCTTTTCAGATATCCAAAATCTAAAACTTGTTCACGGTCCAAAACCACTCAAATGCAATTGTTCCAAGGATTCGTGCAAAAATATTAAAAATTAAAGATTTTATTCCAAAAAAACGATTTAAGTGAAAAAATCATATTAATTTTGCGCTGGCCCCCCTTTTACGAAATTCAAAATTCAAAAACTTGTTCCAGGTTGTTCTAGGGCTCTTCTAAGTTGTTCCAAGCTTTCGTTTCTTAAAATTGATATTTAGTATGAGAAATTTCAAAAAAATGCTCCCCCGCCCCCCCTTTTGAGATATCCAAAATCTAAAACTTGTTCCAGGTTAAGAATCACTCAAATGCAATTGGTCCAAGGATCTGTGCAAAAATATTTAAACTTAAAGATTTTAATGCAAAAAAACGTTTTCTGGCCCCCCTTTTCAGATATCCAAAGTCTAAAACTTGTTCCAGGTGCAAAATCACTCAAATGCAATTGTTCCAAGGATTCGTGCAAAACTATTGAAAATTAAAGATTTTAATGCAAAAACACTTTTTCTGGTCCCCCTTTTCAGATATCCAAAATCTAAACTTCTTCCAATCCAAAACCACTAAAATGCAATTGTTCCAAGGATTCAAATCCAAAAAAACGATTTAAATAAAAAAATCATGTTATTTTTACGCTGGCCCCCCTTATACGAAATTCAAAATTCAAAAACTTGTTCCAGGTTGCTCTAGTGCTCTTCTAAGTTGTCCCAAGCTTTCGTTTCTGAAAATTGATATTTAGTATGAGAAATTTCAAAAAAATGCTCCACCGCCCCCCCTTTTGGGATATCCAAAATCTAAAACTTGTTTCAGGTGCAAAATCACTCAAATGCAATTGTTGCTAAGATTCGTGCAAAAATATTGAAAACTAAAAATTTTAATGCAAAAAAACGTTTTCTGGCCCCCCGTTTCAGATATCCAAAATCTAAAACTTGTTCCAGGTCCAAAACCACTCAAATGCAATTGTTCCAAGGATTCATGCAAAGATATTGAAAATTAAAGATTTTAATCCAAAAAAAAGATTTAAATGAAAAAATCATGTTAATTTTGCGCTGGCCCCCCTTTTACAAAATTCAAAATTCAAAAACTTGATCCAGGTATTTCTAGGGCTCTTCTAAGTTGTTCCAAGCTTTCGTTTCTTAAAATTGATATTTAGTATGAGAAATTACAAAAAAATGCTCCCCCGCCCTCCTTTTTGAGATATCGAAAGTCTAAAACTTGTGCCAGGTGCGAAATCTATAACTTTTCCCAATGTTGATTAATCCATATGAAAATGCCAGCAAAATACCAAAACTAAATTTCTTACGAAATTACATGACGTCTCTTGTTTTTTCTTTTATTTTTTTCAAAATGAAAACTTAAGAATAACTTCTAGATGGTAATATATATAAAACTCATTGCTCTATTATATTATTTAAATAAAAATTAATTCAAAGCAAAAAAAAAAAAAATATTTACGATCTAAAATTAAACTTTTTTTCTGACCCCCTCTTATGAAATCCAACACTCAAAAACTTGTTCCAGGTTGCTCTAGGGCTCTTATTAGTTGTTCCAAGCTTTCATTTCTTAAAATTGATATTTAGTAAGAGAAATTTCAAAAAAAATGCTGCCCCGCCCCCACTTTTGAGATATCCAAAATCTAAAACTTGTTCCAGGTCCAAAACCACTCAAATGCAATTGTTCCAAGGATTCATACAAAAACATTTAAAATTAAAGATTTTAATCCAAAAAAACGATTTAAATGAAAAAATCATATTAATTTTGCGCTTGCCCCCCTTTTACGAAATTCAAAATTCAAAACTTGTTCCAGGTTGTTCTAGGGCTCTTCTAAGTTTTTCCAAGCTTTCGTTTCTTAAAATTGATATTTAGTATGAGAACTTTCAAAAAAATGCTCCCCCGCCCCCCTTTTAAGATATCCAAAATATAAAACTTGTTCCAGGTGCAAAATCACTCAAATGCAATTGTTCCAAGGATTCGGGTAAAAATATTGAAAATTAAAGATTTTAATGCAAAAAAACCTTTTCTGGCCCCCCTTTTCATATATCCAAAATCTAAAACTTGTTCCAATCCAAAACCACTAAAATGCAATTGTTCCAAGGATTCGTGCAAAAACATTAAAAATTAAAGATTTTAATCCAAAAAAAAAACGATTTAAATAAAAAAATCATGTTAATTTTACGCTGGCCCCCCTTTTACGAAATTCAAAATTCAAAAACTTGTTGCAGGTTGCTCTAGGGCTCTTCTAAGTTGTTCCAAGCTTTCGATTCTTAAAATTGATATTTAGTATGAGATATTTCAAAAAAAAAGCTCCCCCGCCCCACCCTTTTGAGATATCCAAAATCTAAAACTTGTTCCAGATGCAGAATCACTCAAATCCAATTGTTCCAAGTATTCGTGCAAAAAAAACGTTTTCTGGCCCCCCTTTTCAGATATCCAAAATCTAAAACTTGTTCCAGGTCCAAAACCACTCAAATGCAATTGTTCCAAGGATTCGTGCAAAAATATTGAAAATTAAGGATTTTAATGCAAAAGAACGCTTTCTGGCCCCCCTTTTCAGATATCCAAAATCTAAAACTTGTTCCCGGTCCAAAACCACTCAAATGCAATTGTTCCAAGGATTCGTGCAAAAATATTAAAAATTAAAGATTTTATTCCAAAAAAACGATTTAAGTGGAAAAATCATATTCATTTTGCGCTGGCCCCCCTTTTACGAAATTCAAAATTCAAAAACTTGTTCCAGGTTGTTCTAGGGCTCTTCTAAGTTGTTCCAAGCTTTCGTTTCTTAAAATTGATATTTAGTATGAGAAATTTCAAAAAAATGCTCCCCCGCCCCCCCTTTTGAGATATCCAAAATCTAAAACTTGTTCCAGGTTAAGAATCACTCAAATGCAATTTGTCCAAGGATCTGTGCAAAAATATTTAAACTTAAAGATTTTAATGCAAAAAAACGTTTTCTGGCCCCCCTTTTCAGATGTCCAAAATCTAAAACTTGTTCCAGGTACAAAACCACTCAAATGCAATTGTTCCAAGGATTTATGCAAAAATATTGAAAATTAATGATTTTAATCCAAAAAAACGATTTAAATGAAAAAATCATGTTAATTTTGCGCTGGTCCCCCTTTTACAAAATTCAAAATTCAAAAACTTGTTCCTGATTGTTCTAGGGCTCTTCTAAGTTGTTCCAAGCTTTCGATTCTTAAAATTGATATTTAGTATGAGAAATTTCAAAAAAATGCTCCCCCGTCCCCTTTTTTGAGATATCCAAAATCTAAAACTTGTTCCAGGTGCAAAATCACTCAAATGCAATTGTTCCAAGGATTCGTGCAAAACTATTGAAAATTAAAGATTTTAATGCAAAAAAACTTTTTCTGGTCCCCATTTTCAGATATCCAAAATCTAAAACTTGTTCCAGGTGCAAAATCATTCAAATGTTCCAAGGATTCGTGCAAAAATATTGAAAATTAAAGATTTAAATCCAAAAAAAGATTTAAATGAAAAAATCATATTAATTTTGCGCTTGCCCCCCTTTTACGAAATTCAAAATTCAAAAACTTGTTCCAGGTTGTTCTAGGGCTCTTCTAAGTTTTTCCAAGCTTTCGTTTCTTAAAATTGATATTTAGTATGAGAACTTTCAAAAAAATGCTCCCCCGCCCCCCTTTTCAGATATCCAAAATATAAAACTTGTTCCAGGTGCAAAATCACTCAAATGCAATTGTTCCAAGGATTCGGGCAAAAATATTGAAAATTAAAGATTTTAATGCAAAAAAACCTTTTCTGGCCCCCCTTTTCATATATCCAAAATCTAAAACTTGTTCCAATCCAAAACCACTAGAATGCAATTGTTCCAAGGATTCGTGCAAAAACATTAAAAATTAAAGATTTTAATCCAAAAAAAAACGATTTAAATAAAAAAATCATGTTAATTTTACGCTGGCCCCCCTTTTACGAAATTCAAAATTCAAAAACTTGTTGCAGGTTGCTCTAGGGCTCTTCTAAGTTGTTCCAAGCTTTCGATTCTTAAAATTGATATTTAGTATGAGATATTTCAAAAAAAAAGCTCCCCCGCCCACCCTTTTGAGATATCCAAAATCTAAAACTTGTTCCAGATGCAGAATCACTCAAATCCAATTGTTCCAAGTATTCGTGCAAAAAAAACGTTTTCTGGCCCCCCTTTTCAGATATCCAAAATCTAAAACTTGTTCCAGGTCCAAAACCACTCAAATGCAATTGTTCCAAGGATTCGTGCAAAAATATTGAAAATTAAGGATTTTAATGCAAAAGAACGCTTTCTGGCCCCCCTTTTCAGATATCCAAAATCTAAAACTTGTTCCCGGTCCAAAACCACTCAAATGCAATTGTTCCAAGGATTCGTGCAAAAATATTAAAAATTAAAGATTTTATTCCAAAAAAACGACTTAAGTGAAAAAATCATATTAATTTTGCGCTGGGCCCCCTTTTACGAAATTCAAAATTCAAAAACTTGTTCCAGGTTGTTCTAGGGCTCTTCTAAGTTGTTCCAAGCTTTCGTTTCTTAAAATTGATATTTAGTATGAGAAATTTCAAAAAAATGCTCCGCCGCCCCCCCTTTTGAGATATCCAAAATCTAAAACTTGTTCCAGGTTAAGAAACACTCAAATGCAATTGGTCCAAGGATCTGTGCAAAAATATTTAAACTTAAAGATTTTAATGCAAAAAAACGTTTTCTGGCCCCCCTTTTCAGATGTCCAAAATCTAAAACTTGTTCCAGGTACAAAACCACTCAAATGCAATTGTTCCAAGGATTTATGCAAAAATATTGAAAATTAATGATTTTAATCCAAAAAAACGATTTAAATGAAAAAATCATGTTAATTTTGCGCTGGTCCCCCTTTTACAAAATTCAAAATTCAAAAACTTGTTCCTGATTGTTCTAGGGCTCTTCTAAGTTGTTCCAAGCTTTCGATTCTTAAAATTGATATTTAGTATGAGAAATTTCAAAAAAATGCTCCCCCGTCCCCTTTTATTAGATATCCAAAATCTAAAACTTGATCCAGGTGCAAAATCACTCAAATGCAGTTTTTTTTTTTTTTTTTTTTTTGTTTGAGCGCGCACTAAAGGGATTTCGCTGCCCTTAAAATGTTTAATCACAGTGCGAGCGTTGGGAAGATAGGGAAGGATTTAAGAGGAGATACCGATGCACATTGGTTTTGAACCTCTAAATATTAAAATGGTCGGGAAAGATAGAGCCGGGTAAAGCATTCCACATTTGGGTAGTGCGGCTAAAAAAAGAATCTCTATACTTGACAGTACGTCCGAAGTTGGACTCGAGGGTAAACTGATATGTATTCCTAGAGGTACGAGTATTACGGTTGAATTGTCTTAGGGGAGGAATGCAGCTGGCTATTTCACTAGAACAGTGTTTATAAAAGTAACGGTAAAATAATGTTAGACATGAAACATCGCGGCGGTGTTCGAGGGATGCAAATGTTTCTGTTATATTTCTGTCACCTATCATTTTCAAAGCTCTTTTTTGAATCCTATCTAAGATACTCAAGTGGGTTATTGGGGCACCTGCCCAAATATGAGAATTGTACTCAAGTTTCGGACGGATAAATGCTTTATAGATTACAGGCAGATCAGAAGGGGAGAAAAATTTCTTGCATCGCCGAAGAAAGCCTAAGCATTTAGCTGAATTTTTGGCGACGTCGAATATGTGTTCATTCCACAGAAGGTGGTCTGTGATACACATACCGAGGACTGAAAGCTTTTCGGTTTCTTCAATACAAGTGCCGCTCATGGATAGCGGCATGGGAGGTGTGTTTCGTTTTGATGACAGAAGACAGCATTGAGTTTTCGAAGCATTAAATTCTACGCGGTTTTTGATTCCCCATTGGACAATGCTGTCGAGATCAGAGTTTAATGAGCTAATCATACGCTGCCGTTCTAGTTCCACATCCGAAGGACATGGATGTGAATCTGAAAACGAATATGAGAAGCTGAGGGTGCTGTCGTCAGCGAAACAGTTTAATGGATTAGAAGTTTCAGACAAAAGATCATTTATGAATATAAGGAAGAGAGTCGGAGACAAAACGGAGCCCTGGGGCACACCAGCGTTTATTTTGTGAATTTCAGACTTGAAACCGTCCAATACAACTTGTATTGATCGGTCCGAAAGGTAATTTCTAATCCAACGAAGAAGAGATTCATCGAAACCAAATGCGCGCATTTTCGATAAGAGAGCTTGGTGCCAAACTCTATCAAACGCCTTAGAAATATCAAGCGCAATAATCTTACTTTCTCCAAAGCGATGTTAAGATTTGTTCCACCGTTCGGTGAGATATACCATCAGATCACCTGTGGACCTATTGCTACGAAAGCCGTACTGCCGGTCATTAAGAAGCTTTCGTTCTTCAAGATATTTCTTGAGCTGAAAATTAATCAGAGTTTCCATGACCTTGGAAAGAAGGCACGTTAATGCAATTGGCCGATAGTTTGAGGGTGAAGAAGATACGCCTTTTTTAGGGACAGGCTGGACAAATGCTGTTTTCCATCCACTCGGAAAGAGACCAGTAGAGTAGGACAGATGGAAAAGCTTACGCAGTGGTTTTGCCAGCGTTGAAGAACACCTCTTCAGAACAATGGGAGGGATACTATCCGGGCCAGCGGATTTGTGTACATCGAGATCCTTTAGAACTCTAGCAACTGCACGAGTGCGAAAGAAGATTTGTCCCATAAAATCGTTTACGCTCTCAAGTACAGGCGGAGTTCTATCACTTTCTGGCAGCGTCGAATTAACTGCAAACTGTGCTGCAAGCAAATTGGCTTTATCTTGCAAGCTGACAGCAGGTGTGTCGTTGAAGACGAGTGCTGGAACCGAAGACGAAGTAGTGTTTCGAATATTTTTTACAAATGACCAAAAATTTTTACTACTATTGGGACATTGTAGTATTTTTTGCCTTAATTTTTGGTCATGCAAAAATTTGGTTCGTCGAATATGAGCGTTACAGGTCTTCCTGGCTTGTTGAAACTTCTTCCGGTTTTCCTCAGTATGGTTGGCTTTGTAACTACGGAAACTAACTTCTCTGAACCTAATAACCTCTTTACAGCTTGAATCAAACCATGAGTTTTCTTTAGGTTTGTTAGATTTTACCCTATTCGGGATAAAATTTCTCATTCCACAAAGAATTAAGTTTGTTATCATATCTGCATTGGCATCTACGTCACTATCGAGGAAGCACAGTGACCAGTTAAAGTTACTGAAGAAACCGTTGAGACCGTCCCAGTTGGCTTTATCGTATTGCCAAACGGTTCTCGTTGGTACTTTCTCTTTAACTGAGTTTTGTTGGCACGAGAAATTAGCAGATATGACACAATGGTCTGATGAGCCTAAAGGCGATAGTACACTAACAGTGTATTTATCAGGGTCAGAGGTAAGAAACAAGTCAAGTGTGTTGGCGGATTGACCTGCAGCATCAGGGATTCGAGTTGGCTCGTCAACAAGCTGAGTCAGGTGGTTTAACTCAGCAAAGAGCTCAATATACCTTCCTTCGGGTGTTGTCTGGCCAGAAAAGCGAAGCCAACTAGAATTGTGTACATTGAAAACGATTTCAGTGTGAGGATAATGGGCAACAATTCTTTGGATGGAGTCGGACAGAGCATCAAACTCGTTACAAGTTGAACTTCTGTCCAGATTGGGGCTTCCATAAACGAAACAAGTGTGAATGATGTGCTTATTTACCGTAAATTTTAACCACATTGAGTTAAAGTTTGTGTTAGAACACAAACCATATTGTGGTTGAAGTTGGTATGCTACATCATTTCTTATATAAACGCCAAGACCATGGTGGGGAAAGAATAATGGCACTAAGTTGTACCCAAATAAATTAAATTCCGAATGATCAGAATTTTCACCTATCTGAGTTTCACTCAGTGCCAAAACAGCTGGCCTGTTTTGCACAGTATAGACATACGCAGCATAGAAATTTTTCCTAAGCCCACGAATGTTGCTATAATCAACCCTACACCTATCCGCCATTAAAAAATTCAAAACTAACTAAAAATCAACTCGGACAATTACCTAAATTCAACGTCACATCTAAATTCCAATTTGAACTTTTCAATAACAATTTATCACTAGTGTTATGACTTAGTGACAAATTGCACTGAAACGCCCCTGGTTATTTAGAGAGACGAACAATTATCTATCCGAGATCATGTTAACTTAATCCCTGCGCGCAGTGTGCGGGGGTTACACGCACAATGCTGCAACGATTTAGTTAACTCAACTGCGAGAGAAGATGGGAAGGAAAGGGAAGGATTAAACCAATCGTTGTGCTTAGGTGTTGTTATAGTTTTTTTTTTCTTTCTCTTTTAAATATAATGATGGCACATGCACTTGCACTGATGTATATTGCGCGACATGAGTTGGAGTTGTTTTTTTTTTTTATTTTTTTTTTTGTGGGTAAGTATTTAGGTACATACAAATGTATGGCGCTTTTTAGGTACATATATATAACTATTTATTTAACAGCAATTTTTGGTATGATTTTTTAATTATTTTGAGCAAATGTATACTGTATAGGTACTATTATATTCTTTTTAATGATTTTTTTTTTTTTAATTTGAAACAAGAAACACAGAATTATTAAGATTGTAACAGTGAAACCAGAAAGAAAACAGATTAAGCAAAACGAAGGGACTTTGACTTCCGACGGGACTTAACAGCGTGTGCAGCCGATGGAAGGCAGTTCAGTACTTGTTCTAAGGATTCGTGCAAAAATATTGAAAATTAAAGATTTTAATGCAAAAAAACGTTTTCTGGCCCCCCTTTTCAGATATCCAAAATCCAAAACTTGTTCCAGGTCCAAAACCACTCAAATGCAATTGTTCCAAGGATTCGTGCAAAAATATTGAAAATTAAAGATTAAAATGCAAACAAACGTTTTCTGGCCCCCCTCTTCAGATATCCAAAATCTAAAATTTGTTCCAGGCCCAAAACCACTCAAATGCAATTGTTTCAAGGATTCATACAAAAATATTAAACAATTAAAGATTTTAATCCAAAAAATGAAAAAATCATGTTAATTTTGCCCCCCCTTTTACGAAATTCAAAAACGTGTTCCAGGTTGTTCTAGGGCTCTTCTCAGTTGTTCCAAGCTTCCGTTTCTTAAAATTGATATTTAGTATGAGAAATTTCCAAAAAATGCTCCCCCGCATCCCCTTTTGAAATAACCAAAATCTAAACCTTGTTCCAGGTGCAGAATCACTCAAACGCAATTGTTCCAAGGATTCGTGCAAAAATATTGAAAATTAAAGATTTTAAAGCAAAAAATTGTTTTCTGGCCCCCCTTTTCAGATATCCAAAATCTTAAACTTGTTCCAGGTCCAAAACCACTTAAATGCAATTGTTCCAAGGATTCATGCAAAAATATTAAAAATTAAAGATTTTAATCCCAAAAAACGATTTAAATGAAAAATCATGTTAATTTTGCGCTGGCCCCCCTTTTACGAAATTCAAAATTCAAAAACTTGTTCCAGGTTTTCTATGGCTCTTCTAGGTTGTTCCAAGCTTTCGTTTCTTAAAATTGATATTTAGTATGAGCAATTTCAAAAAATGCTCCCCCGCCCCCCCTTTTGAGATATACAAAATCTAAAACTTGTTCCAGGTGCATAACCCCTCAAATGCAATTTTTCCAAGGATTCGTGCAAAAATATTGAAAATTAAAGATTTTAAGGCAAAAAAACGTTTTCTGGCCGCCCTTTTCAGATATCCAAAGTCTAAAACTTGTACCAGGTTCACAACACCTTAAATGCAATTGTTCCAAGGATTCGTGCAAAAATATTGAAAATTAAAGATTTTAGTGCAAAAAAACTTTTTCTGGACCCCCTTTTCAGATATCCAAAATCTAAAACTTGTTCCAGGTGCAGAATCACTCAAATGCAATTGTTCCAAGGATTCGTGGAAAAATATTGAAAATTAAAGATTAAAATGCAAAAAAAAATTTTCTGGCCCCCCTTTTCAGATATCCAAAATCTAAAACTTGTTCCAGGTCCAAAACCACTCAAATGCAATTGTTCCAAGGATTCGTGCAAAAATATTGAAAATTAAAGATTTAAATGCAAAAAAACGTTTTCTGGCCTCCCTCTTCAGATATCCAAAATCTAAAACTTGTTCTAGGTCCAAAACCATTCAAATGCAATTGTTCTAAGGATTCGTGCAAAAATATTGAAAATTAAAGATTTTAATGCAAAAAAACCTTTTCTGGCACTCCTTTTCAGATATCCAAAATCTAAAACTTGTTCCAGGTGCAAAACCACTCAAATGCAATTGTTCCAAGGATTCGTGCAAAAATATTGAAAATTAAAGATTAAAATGCAAAAAAACGTTTTCTGGCACCCCATTTCAGATACCCAAAATCTAAAACTTGTTCCAGGTCCAAAACCACTCAAATGCAATGTTCCAAGGATTCGTGCAAAAATATTATAAATTAAAGATTTTAATGCAAAAAAATGTTTTCTGGCACCCCTTTTCAAATATCCAAAATCTAAAACTTGTTCCAGGTCCAAAACCACTCAAATACAATTGTTTCAAGGATTCATACAAAAATATTAAAAATTAAAGATTTTAATCCAAAAAATGAAAAAATCATGTTAATTTTGCGCCCCCCTTTTACGAAATTCAAAATTCAAAAACTTGTTCCAGGTTGTTCTAGGGCTCTTCTAAATGGATATTTAGTATGAGAAATTTCAAAAAAAATGCTCCCCCGCATCCACTTTTGAAATACCAAAATCTAAAACTTGTTCCAGGTGCAGAATCACTCAAATGCAACAAAAGTGCACCATGCCCATGAAGCTGATGCTGCTGCACAAAATTAAAATCAGCAAGCGGTAAATTTTCCTAATCTCTCCTTCCCTCATCATTCACATTGCTTTCGGCTTAGTCATTACATACAATGTGTGGCTCATCTCATATAATATATGTAATTGATTGAGTCGAAGTAAATCTGACAAATTGCTGATATTGGTTTTGGGTTTCCAGGGGCGGATCAATACATACTACTAAGGCATAACACTGGTAGTGTTTTGTATTGTGAAGTTTTATTGGGGCCCAAACTCAATATCAGCATAGATAACTGTCTGATTTGGTTTTTAACGTTTGTTTTTTCGTAATGGTAGGTGAATTTAGAGTCGATATTAGCAACATTCAGGGGCTGAGAAAGAATTTCTGTGCTGTGTACGTACATACTGTAAAAAACAGGCCAGCAGTCTTGGCACTAAGTGAAACCCAGGTAGGTGAAAATTCTGATTACTCCGAATTTAGCCTACCTGGTTATAGCTTAGTGCCTTTATTTTTCCTACACCATGGTCTCGCAATATATGTACGTAATGATGTGGCTTATCAGCTTCAACCACAATATGGCCCTTGTTTAAATACAAGCTTTAACTTCATGTGGTTAAAATTCACCGTCAATAAGCACATCATACATACATGTTTCATTTATCGTAGCCCAAGTTTGGATAGTCATTCGACTTCTAACGAATTCGATGCGCTGTCCGATTCAATCCTGAGAATTGTTTCCCATTATCCGCATAGTGAAATCGTTGTTACGGGCGATTTCAATGTACGATATCAATAATGCTATTCTGGTCAGACAACACCCGAAGGTGGGTATGTCGAGATTTTTGCTGAGTTAAACCACCTGACTCAGCTTGTTGACGAGCCTACTCGGATTCCTGACGTTGCAGGTCAAATCGCCAACACTCTAGACTTGTTCCTTACCTCTGACTCGATTAAATACACTATTAGTGTATTATCTCCTCTAGGCTCATCAGACCATTGTGTCATATCTGCGAATTTCTCGTGCCACCAAATCACAGTTAAAGAAAAAATCCCAAAGAGAACCGTTTGGCAATGCGAGAAAGCCAACTGGGACGGTCTCAATAATTTCTTCAAGAGCTTTAACTGGTCACTGTGCTTCCTCGATAGTGATGTTGACGCCAGTGCAGATATGATTACAAACTTGATTCTTTGTGGAATGAGAAATTTTATCCCGAATAGGGTGAAATCTATCAAACCCAAAGAAAACTCATGGTTTGATTCGAGCTGTAAAGAGGTTATTAGGGTGAGAGAAGTAAGCTTCCGATGTTATAAAGCCAACCCTACTGAGGAAAACCGGAAAAAATTTCAACAAGCTAGAAAGTCCTGTAACGTTCATATTCGAAGATCCAAATTTTTACATGATCAAAAATTACGGCAAAAAATACTACAATGTCCCAAAGGTAGTAAAAATTTTTGGTCATTTGTAAAAAACATACGAAACACCACCTCGTCCTCAGTTCCAACACTCGTCTTCAACGATACTCCTTTTGTCAGCTCAATCGATAAAGCCAATTTGCTTGCAGCACAGTTTGCTGTTAATTCGACGCTGCCTGAAAGTGTTATGACTCCTCCTGTACTTGAGACCGCAAATGATTCTATGGGACAAATCTTCTTCCGCACTCGTGCAGTTGCTAGAGTTCTAAAGGATCTCGATGTACACAAATCCGCTGGCCCGGATAGTATCCCTCCCATTGTTCTGAAGAGGTGTTCTTCAACGCTGGCAAAACCACTGCGTAAGCTTTTCCATCTGTCCTACTCTACTGGTCTCTTTCCGAGTGGATGGAAAACAGCAGTTGTCCAGCCTGTCCCTAAAAAAGGCGTATCTTCTTCACCCTCTAACTATCGACCAATTGCACTTACGTCCCTCCTTTCCAAGGTCATGGAAACGCTGATTAATTTCCAGCTCAAGAAATATCTCGAGGAACGAAAGCTTCTTAATGACCGGCAGTACGGCTTTCGTAGCAATAGGTCCACTGGTGATCTGATGGTATATCTCACCGAACAGTGGAACAAATCTTTACATCGTTTTGGAGAAAGTAAGATTATTGCACTTGATATTTCAAAAGCGTTTGATAGAGTTTGGCACCAAGCTCTCTTATCGAAAATGCACGCATTTGGTTTCGGTGAACCTCCTCTTCGTTGGATTAGAAATTACCTTTCGGACCGTTCAATACAAGTCGTATTGGAGGGTTTCAAGTCTGAAATCCACAAAATAAATGCTGGTGTGCCCCAGGGCTCCGTTTTGTCTCCGACTCTCTTCCTTATTTTTATAAATGATCTTTTGTCTGAAACTTCTAATCCATTAAACTGTTTTGCTGACGATAGTACCCTCAGTTTCTCATATTCGTTTACAGATTCTCATCCATGTCCTTCGGATGTGGAACTTGAACGGCAGCTCACTAAATTCTGATCTCGACAGCATTGTCCAATGGGGAATCAAAAACCGCGTAGAATTTAATGCTTCTAAAACTCAATGTTGTCTCCTGTCGTTAAAGCGAAACCCACCCCCAATGCCGCTATCCATGGGCGGCACATGCATTGAGGAAACCGAACAGCTCTCAGTTCTCGGTATGTGTGTCACAGACCACCTTTTGTGGAATGGCCACATATTTGATGTCGCCAAAAACGCTGCTAAGTGTTTAGGTTTTCTCGGTAGATGCAAGAAGTTTTTTTCCCCTTCTGATCTGGCTGTGATCTACAAAGCCTTTATTCATCCAAAACTTGAGTACAATTCTCATGTTTGGGCAGGAGCTCCAAAAACTCACTTGAGTTTGTTGGACAGAATTCAAAAGAGAGCTTTAAAAATGATAGGCGAAAGATCTAAAACAGAAACAATTACATCTCTCGAACACCGCCGTAATGTTTCGTGTCTTTCTCTATTTGATCGCTATTATTATAACCAGTGTTCTAGTGAAATAGCCAGTTGCATTCCCCCCCTTAAAAAATTCAACCGTAATACTCGCGCTTTTAGGAATGCCCACCAGTTCACCCTCGAGCCCAACTTCGGACGTACTGTGATGTACAGAGATTCTTTCTTCAGTCGTGCCACACGAATGTGGAATGCTTTACCTGACTCGACTTTCCCCTCCCATTTCGATGTGCAAACGTTCAAAACCAATGTGCATCGATATCTCCTTCTAAATCCTCTCCTACTAACCTAATCGCTCGTGCTGTGTTAAAAACATTTTAAGGGTAGCCTAACCCCTTTTGAGCGCGTGGAATATAAAAAAAAAAAAAAATAAAAAAAAAAATTGTTCCCAGGATTCGTGCAAAAATATTGAAAATTAAAGATTTTAAAGCAAAAAATTGTTTCCTGGCCCCCCTTTTCAGTTATCCAAAATCTTAAACTTGTTTCAGCTCCAAAACCACTCAAATGCAATTTTTCCAATGATTCGTGCAAAAATATTGATTTTAATCCAAAAAAACGATTTAAATGAAAAATCATGTTAATTTTGAGCTGGCCCCCCTTTCACGAAATTCGAACTTCAAAAACTTGTTTCAGATTGTTTTTGAGCTCTTCTAAGTTGTTCAAAGCTTTCGTTTCTTAAAATTGATATTTAGTATAAGAAATTTCAAAAAAATGCTCCCCCGCCCCCCCTTTTGAAATATCCAAAATCTAAAACTTGTTCCTGGTGCAAAACCACTCAAATGCAATTGTTCCAAGGATTCGTGCAAAAATATTTAAAATTAAAGATTTTACTGCAAAAAAACGTTTTCTGGCCCCCCTTTTCAGATATCCAAAATTTAAAACTTGTTCCAGGTGCAAAACCACTCAGATGCAATTGTTCCAAGGATTCGTGCAAAAAAATTGAAAATTAAAGATTTAAATGCAAAAAAAACGTTTTCTGGCCCCCGTCTTCAGATATCCAAAATCTAAAACTTGTTCGAGGTCCAAAACCACTGAAATGCAATTGTTCTACGGATTCGTGCAAAAATATTGAAAATTAAAGATTTAATTGCAAAAAAACGATTTCTGGCACCCCTTTTTAGATATCCAATATCTAAAACTTGTTCCAGGTTTAAAACTACTCAAATGCAATTGTTCCAAGGATTCGTACAAAAATATTGAAAATTAAATATTAAAAAGCAAAAAAAAAAACTTGTTCCAGGTCCAAAACCACTCAAATGCAATTGTTCCAAGGATTCGTGCAAAAATATTACAAATTAAAGATTTTAATCCAAAAAAACGATTTAAATGAAAAAATGATGTTAATTTTGCGCTGGCCCCCCTTTTACGAAATTCAAAATTCAAAAACTTTTTCCAGGTTATTCTAGGGCTCTTCTAAGTTGTTCCAAGCTTTCGTTTCTTAAAATTGATATTTAGTATGAGAAATTTCAAAAAAATGCTCCCCCGCCCCCCCTTTTGAGATATACAAAATCTTAAACTTGTTCCAGGTGCAGAACCCCTCAAATGCAATTGCTCCAAGGATTCATGCAAAAAGATTAAAAATTAAAAATTTTAATCCAAAACAACGATTTAAATGAAAAAATCATGTTAATTTTGCGCTGGCCCCCCTTTTACGAAATTTAAAATTCAAGAACTTGTTCCAGGTTGTTCTAGAGCTCTTCTAAGTTGTTCCAAGCTTTCGTTTCTTAAAATTGATATTTACTATGAGAAATTTAAAAAAATGCTCCCCCGCCCCCCCTTTTGAGATATCCAAAATCTAAAATTTGTTCCAGGTGCAAAATCACTCAAATGCGATTGCTCCAAGGATTCGTGCAAAAATATTGAAAATTAAAGATTTTAATGCAAAAAAAAACTTGTTCCAGATCCAAAACCACTCAAATGTAATTGTTCCAAGGATTCATGCAAAAATATTAAAAATTAAAGATTTTAATCCAAAAAAAAACGATTTAAATGAAAAAATCATTTTAATTTTGCGCTGGCCCCCCTTTTACGAAATTCAAAAACTTATTCCAGGTTGTTCTAGGGCACTTCTAAGTTGTTCCAAGCTTTCGTTTCTAAAAAAATTGATATTAAGTATGAGAAATTTCAAAAAAAATGCTCCCCCGCCCCCCCTTTTGAGATATCCAAAATCTAAAACTTGTTCCAGGTGCAGAACCACTCAAATGCAATTGTTCCAAGGATTCGTGCAAAAATATTGAAAATTAAAGATTTTAATGCAAAAAAACGGTTTCTGGCCCCCCTTTTCAGATATCCAAAATCTAAAACTAGTTACAGGTCGAAAAACACGCAAATGCAATTGTTCCAAGGATTCATGCAAAAATATTAAAAATTAAAGATTTTAATCCAAAAAAACGATTTAAATGAAAAAATCATGTTAATTTTGCGCTGGCCCCCCTTTTACGAAATTCAAAACTCAAAAACTTGTTCCAGGTTGTTCTACCCAACTAACAATTTAACTTGTTTAAGTGTCTACACAAGCTATTTTCTAGTTTGTATAGTAACTAATAAAGACCTTATGCAAATCAGTTTGGCGCACATTATACAAGCTATTTCATTTCCTTTAAGACCTTTGACCAGAAGTTCTATATAATTAAATAGTTTTCCATGGAAAGTCTTATTGATAAAATAAACAAAGCAAAACAGTGTTATTGCTTCACTAACAAGTTGTCTGACTTTTATAAGACATTCACTTTCAGGTCGCATAAATTAAATGACTCACGATTGTAAGGCCTTACAAAGGCCTAGTAAAGCAGTGTGTTATTTAAAAAAAAATCGTTGCTTTTCTTCCATTTCCCATGACTTGAGGGCGTTAGAACCGCTTTTCTATTTATTCTGAAATGTATAGAAATTTATTTTATTTGAAAAAATTCAACTTTTACTCACATTAAATTTCAGAATCCAGGGATCGAACTCAGCTCCTCTCTATTAGTAGACCACCATGCATGACACCAGGCCAATTGGCAATATACCATACGCGTGTAAAAACTTTAATGAGTTGATACTTCAAGCCCAAAAAAATCAAACTTACTTTTCATTAAACATTGGTACCCATAACAGGGTTTTAGAAGATTGAATTTAAAGTATCAATCATGAAATTCTTTAAGTATTTGAAAATTATATACCAGAAATTAAGTATTATATTTTAAACTCACATTAACATAAGGTATGCATGACCTTTTTTATCGTACCATATATTTGAAAAATGTTCTTATATAGTTTTTTTTTTTCAAGCAAGTAGATATGTGCGATGCAGTAGTGTAATTCAGTTGCTTAATTCTATCAAAGTCTCACCTAAGGGGACACTTAGGTATGTATAATATTTCATTTTCCGATATACCTAAGTTTGTTTTCTTATTAACAAAATACAAAAGATATAATTAGGGGAGGCAATAAATTAAAAAAAAAAAACAAAATTCCTCTTTTTTCTTAGCTTTCATTTTTGATTTCTGTAAGCAAGCTATTAACAAAATGCAAAAGCTATACATTTCAAAGGGATGGCAATATCGGTCACAAATATAAATTCTTGATTTGTTTAAGTTTGCTATTAACAAAATGCAAAAGCTATAATTTCATTACGGAAGTCCAATATAGAGGACCCAACCAAAGCAAAATTCCCGCTCTATATTAAACTAATTCTTGATTTCCTTAAGTTTGCTATTAACAAAATGCAAAAGCTATAATGTTCTCTTACGTAAGTCAATAAAGTGCAAGTCCCACTCGTGCAAAATGTTTGATTACCGTCATCAGTCTTGTTATACACCGATTTCAAAAATGAATCTCGTTTTTTTTTTTGTTTTAATTTTGGTGAAGTGGTCAATGAAAACGAAGGATACTAGAGTTCACTTTTAAAAACGAATTGAGGCTATTAGGAACAAAATATGAGAACAACTTTTTTTAACTTGTAGTTTTATATACATTAAACAAATGTCTTGCATGACTTCTCTTTTGAAGAACTCAAACTAAGATATTTTCATATTCAAAATTGCAGAAGCAGATCTTATAGTTTTTATTTGTTTCATGCTAACAAATTTAGGTAAGCGTATGTTCAAACATTTATAATATGCTTTATAAATTTATGAAAATTCCGTTCTTCAAAACGATATAACAACACTGAGTAAAATCAAACTATTTAAACATCTATCTGACATATTCATGACGCGCGATTACTTCCATAAACAAGCCGTAAAGGAGTTGTCTGTAATGACTTTCATCTGAATGTTCTATAAAAGCTATTATTTTTCTAGCTAAGGCAACCCATTGCGACAGGCCTTAAAAAAGTCTCCGTAGAACTCATTACATGAAGTCTTATATAGAAACAGACTTAAAGGCACTAAACAAGCTATTTTGAAATAAATAAATCGTTAAATGCTTGACTTGTATTATTTAGCCTTAAAATTATTCTATGTCAGCAATAGCCTATCCAATTCTAAAAATTGGACCTTATACAAGTTAAATTGTTAGTTGGGTAGGGCTCTTCTAAGTTGTTCCAAGCTTTTGTTTCTTAAAATTGATATTTAGTATGAGGAATTTCAAAAAAATGCTCCGCCGCTCCCCCTTTTGAGATATCCAAAATCTAAAACTTGCTCCAGGTGCAAAATCACTCAAATGCAATTGTTTCAAGGATTCATGCAAAAATATTAAAAATTAAAGATTTTAATCCAAAAAAACAACTTGAATGAAAAAATCATGTTAATTTTGCGCTGGCCCCCTTTTACGAAATTCAAAATTCAAAAACTTGTTAGGTTGTTCTAGGGCTCTTCTTAGTTGTTCCAAGCTTTCGTTTCTTAAAATTGATATTTAGTATGAGAAATTTCAAAAAAATGCTCCGCCGCCCCCCCTTTTGAGATATCCAAAATCTAAAACTTGTTCCAGGTGTAAAACCACTCAAATGCAAATCTTCCAAGGATTCGTGCAAAAATATTGAAAATTAAAGATTTTAATGCAAAAAAACGTTTTCTGGCCCCCCTTTTCAGATATCCAAAATCTACAACTTGTTCTAGGTCCAAAACCACTTCAATGCAATAGTTCCAAGGATTCATGCCAAAATATTAAAAATTAAAGATTTTAATCCAAAAAAACGATTTAAATGAAAAAATCATGTTAATTTTGCGCTGGCCCCCTTTTTACGTAATTCAAAATTCAAAAACTTGTTCCAGGTTGTTCTAGGGCTCTTCTTAGTTGTTCCAAGCTTTCGTTTCTTAAAATTGATATTTAGTATGAGAAATTTCAAAAAAATGCTCCCCCGCCCCCCCTTTTGAGATATCCAAAATCTAAAGCTTGTTCCAGTTGAAAAATCACTCAAATGTAATTGTAACAAGGATATGTGCAAAAATATTGAAAATTAAAGATTTTAATGCAAAAAAAAACGTTTTCTGGCCCCCCCCTTTGAGATATTTAAAATCTAAAACTTGTTCCAGGTGCAGAATCACTTAAGTGCAATTGTTCCAAGGATTCATGCAAAAATATTAAAAATTAAAGATTTTAATCCAAAAAAACGATTTAAATGAAAAAATCATGTTAATTTTGCGCTGGCCCCCTTTTTACGAAATTCCAAATTCAAAAACTTGTTCCAGGTTGTTCTAGGGCTCTTCTAAGTTGTTCCAAGCTTTCGTTTCTTAAAATTGATATTTAGTATGAGAAATTTAAAAAAAATGCTCCCCCACCCCCCATTTTGCGATATCCAATATCTAAAACTTGTTCCAGGTTCAAAATCACTCAAATGCAATTGTTCCAAGGATTCGTGCAAAAATATTGAAAATTAAAGATTTTAATGCAAAAAAACGTTTTCTGGCCCCCTTTTCAGATTTCCAAAATCTAAAACTTGTTCCAGCTACAAAACCAGTCAAATGCAATTGTTCCAAGGATTTATGCTAAAAGATTAAAAATTAAAGATTTTAATCCAAAAAAACGATTTAAATGAAAAAATCATGTTAATTTTGCGCTGGCCCCCCTTTTACGAAATTCAAAATCCAAAAACTTGTTCCAGGTTGTTCTAGGGCTCTTCTATGTTGTTCCAAGCTTTCATTTCTTAAAATTGATATTTGGTATGAGAAATTTCAAAAAAAAAGCTCCCCTGCCCCCCCTTTTGAGATATCTAAAATCTAAAACTTGTTCCAGGTGCAAAATCACTCAAATGCAATTATTCCAAGGATTCGTGAAAAATATTGAAAATAAAAGATTTTAAAGCAAAAAAACGTTTTCTGGGCCCCCTTTTCATATATCCAAAATCTAAAACTTGTTCCAGGTCCAAAACCACTCAAATGCAATTGTTCCAAGGATTCATGCAAAAATATTAAAAATTAAGATTTGAATCCAAAAAATAGATTTAAATGAAAAAATCATGTTAATTTTGCGCTGGCCCCCCTTTTACGAAATTCAAAATTCAAAAACTTGTTCTAGGTTGTGATAGGGCTCTTCTAAGTTGTTCCAAGCTTTCGTTTCTTAAAATTGATATTTAGTATGTGAAATTTCAAAAAAATGCTCCCCCGCCCCTCTCTTTTGAGATATCCAAAATCTAAAACTTGTTCCAGGTGCAGAATCACTCAAATGCAATTGTTCCAAGGATTCGTGCAAAAATATTGAAAATTAAAGATTTTAATGCAAAAAAACTTTTTCAGATATCCAAAATCTTTAACTTGATCCAGGTCCAAAACCACTCAAATGCAATCGTTCCAAGGATTCATGCAAATATATCGAAAATTAAAGATTTTAATCCAAAAAAACGATTTAAATGAAAAAATCATGTTAATTTTGCGCTGGCCCCCCTCTTACGAAATTCAAAAACTTGTTCCAGGTTTTTCGAGGGCACTTCTAAGTTGCTCCAAGCTTTCGTTTCTTAAAAATGATATGTAGTATGAGAAATTTCAAAAAAAAATGCTCCCCCACCCCCCTTTTGAGATATCCAAAATCTAAAACTTGTTCCAAATCACTGAAATGCAATTGTTCCAAGGATTCGTGCAAAAATATTGAAAATTTAAGATTTTAATGCAAAAAACGTTTTCTGGCCCCCCTTTTCAGATATCCAAAATCTAAAACTTGTTCGAGGTCCAAAACCACTCAAATGCAATTGTTTCAAGGATTCATGCAAAAACATTAAAAATTAAAGATTTTAATCCAAAAAAACGATTTAAATGAAAAAATCATGTTAATTTGCGCTGGCCCCCCTTTTACGAAATTCAAAATCCAAAAACTTGTTCCAGGTTGTTCTAGGGCTCTTCTAGGTTGTTCCAAGCTTTCGTTTCTTAAAATTGATATTTAGTATGAGAAATTTCAAAAAAAAGCTCCCCTGCCTCCCCTTTGGAGATATCCAAAATCTAAAACTTGTTCCAGGTGCAAAATCACTCAAAAGCAATTATTCCAAGGATTCGTTCAAAAATATTGAAAATAAAAGATTTTAATGCAAAAAAACTTTTTCTGGCCCCTCTTTTATATATCCAAAATCTAAAACTTGTTCCAGGTCCAAAACCACTCAAATGCAATTGCTCCAAGGATTCATGCAAAAATATTAAAAATTAAAGATTTTAATCCAAAAAAACGATTTAAATGAAAAAATCATGTTAATTTTGCGCTGGCCCCCCTTTTACGAAATTCAAAAACTTGTTCCAGGTTGTTCTAGGGCTCAATTTCAATTTTAAGGTGCAGAATCACTCAAATACAATTGTTCCAAGGATCTGTGCAAAAATATTGAAAATTAAAGATTTTAATGCAAAAAAACGTTTTCTGGCACCCCTTTTCAGATATCCAAAATCTAAAACTTGTTCCAGGTCCAAAACCACTCAAATGCAATTGCTCCAAGGATTCATGCAAATATATTGAAAATTAAAGATTTTAATCCAAAAAAACGATTTAAATGAAAAAATCATGTTAATTTTACGAAATTCAAAATTCAAAAACTTGTTCCAGGTTTTTCGAGGTCTCTTCTAAGTTGTTCCAAGCTTTCGTTTCTTAAAATTGATATGTAGTATGAGAAATTTCAAAAAAAATGCTCCCCCGCCCCCCTTTTGCGATATCCAAAATCTAAAACTTGTTCCAGCTCCAAAACTACTCAAATGCAATTGTTCCAAGGATTCATGCAAAAATATTTAAAATTAAAGATTTTAATCCAAAAAAACGATTTAAATGAAAAAATCATGTTAATTTTGCCCTGGTCCCCCTTTTACGAAATTCAAAACTCAAAAACTTGTTCCAGGTTGTTCTAGGGCTCTTCTAAGGTGTTCCAAGCTTTTGTTTCTTAAAATTGATATTTAGTATGAGAAATTTCAAAAAAATGCTCCCCCGCCCCCCTTTTGCGATATCCAATATCTAAAACTTGTTTCAGGTTCAAAATCACTCAAATGCAATTGTTCCAAGGATTCGTGCAAAAATATTGAGAATTAAAGATTTTAATGTAAAAAACCGTTTTCTGGCCCCCCTTTTCAGATATCCAAAATCTAGAACTTGTTCCAGGTCCAAAACCACTCAAATGCAATTGTTCCAAGGATTCATGCAAATATATTGAAAATTAAAGATTTTAATCCAAAAAAAACGATTTAAATGAAAAAATCATGTTAATTTTGAGCTGGCCCCCCTTTTACGAAATTTAAAAACTTGTTCCAGGTTTTTCGAGGGCTCTTCTTAGTTGTTTCAAGCTATCGTTTCTTAAAATTGATATGTAGTATGAGAAATTTCCAAAAAATGCTCCCCCGCCCCCCTTTTGCGATATCCAATATCAAAAACTTGTTCCAGGTTCAAAATCACTCAAATGCAATTGTTCCAAGGATTCGTGCAAAAATATTGAAAATTAAAGATTTTAATGCAAAAAAACGTTTTCTGGCCCCCCTTTTCAGGTATCCAAAATCTACAACTTGTTCCAGGTCCAAAACCACTCAAATGCAATTGTTCCAAGGATTCATACAAAAATATTAAAAATTAAAGATTTTAATCCAAAAAAAAAATATTTAAATGAAAAAATCATGTTATTTTTGCGCTGGGGCCCCCCTTTTATTAAATTCAAAATTCAAAAACTTGTTCCAGGTTGTTCTAGGGCTCTTCTAAGTTGTTCCAAGCTTTCGTTTCTTAAAATTGATATTTAGTATGAGAAATTTCAAAAAAAATGCTCCCCCGCCCCCCTTTTGCGATATCCAAAATCTAAAACTTGTTCCAGCTCCAAAACTACTCAAATGCAATTGTTCCAAGGATTCATGCAAAAATATTTAAAATTAAAGATTTTAATCCAAAAAAACGATTTAAATGAAAAAATCATGTTAATTTTGCCCTGGTCCCCCTTTTACGAAATTCAAAACTCAAAAACTTGTTCCAGGTTGTTCTAGGGCTCTTCTAAGTTCTTCCAAGCTTTCGTTTCTTAAAATTAATATTTATATGAGAAATTTCAAAAAAATGCTTTCCCGCCCCCCCCCCCCCCTTTTGAGAAATCCAAAATCTAAAACTTGTTCCAGGTGTATGAATCACTCAAATGCAATTTTTCCAAGGATTCGTGCAAAAATATTGAAAATTAAAGTTTTAAATGCAAAAAAAAGTTTTCTGGCCCCCCTTTTCAGATATCCAAAATCTTAAACTTGTTCCAGGTCCAAAACCACTCAAATGCAATTGTTCCAAGGATTCATGCAAATATATCGAAAATTAAAGATTTTAATCCAAAAAAAAAACGATTTAAATGAAAAAATCATGTTAATTTTGCGCTGGCCCCCCTTTTACGAAATTCAAAATTCAAAAACTTGTCCAGGTTTTTCGAGGGCACTTCTAAGTTGCTCCAAGCTTTCGTTTCTTAAAATTGATATGTAGTATGAGAAATTTCAAAAAAATGCTCCCCCACCCCCCTTTTGAGATATCTAAAATCTAAAACTTGTTCCAAATCACTGAAATGCAATTGTTCCAAGGATTCGTGCAAAAATATTGAAAATTAAAGATTTTAATGCAAAAAACGTTTTCTGGCCCCCCTTTTCAGATATCCAAAATCTAAACCTTGTTCGAGGTCCAAAACCACTCAAATGCAATTGTTTCAAGGATTCATGCAAAAACATTAAAAATTAAAGATTTTAATCCAAAAAAAACGATTTAAATGAAAAAATCATGTCAATTTGCGCTGGCCCCCCTTTTACGAAATTCAAAATCCAAAAACTTATTCCAGGTTGTTCTAGGGCTCTTCTAGGTTGTTCCAAGCTTTCGTTTCTTAAAATTGATATTTAGTATGAGAAATTTCAAAAAAAAGCTCCCCTGCCCCCCCTTTGGAGATATCCAAAATCTAAAACTTGTTCCAGGTGCAAAATCACTCAAAAGCAATTATTCCAAGGATTCGTTCAAAAATATTGAAAATAAAAGATTTTAATGCAAAAAAACTTTTTCTGGCCCCTCTTTTATATATCCAAAATTTAAAACTTGTTCCAGGTCCAAAACCACTCAAATGCAATTGCTCCAAGGATTCATGCAAAAATATTAAAAATTAAAGATTTTAATCCAAAAAAACGATTTAAATGAAAAAATCATGTTAATTTGGCGCTGGCCCCCCTTTTACGAAATTCAAAAACTTGTTCCAGGTTGTTCTAGGGCTCAATTTCAATTTTAAGGTGCAGAATCACTCAAATACAATTGTTCCAAGGATCTGTGCAAAAATATTGAAAATTAAAGATTTTAATGCAAAAAAACGTTTTCTGGCACCCCTTTTCAGATATCCAAAATCTAAAACTTGTTCCAGGTCAAAAACCACTCAAATGCAATTGCTCCAAGGATTCATGCAAATATATTGAAAATTAAAGATTTTAATCCAAAAAAACGATTTAAATGAAAAAATCATGTTAATTTTGCGCTGGCCCCCCTTTTACGAAATTCAAAATTGAAAAACTTGTTCCAGGTTTTTCGAGGTCTCTTCTAAGTTGTTCCAAGCTTTCGTTTCTTAAAATTGATATGTAGTATGAGAAATTTCAAAAAAATGCTCCCCCGCCCCCCTTTTGCGATATCCAAAATCTAAAACTTGTTCCAGCTCCAAAACTACTCAAATGCAATTGTTCCAAGGATTCATGCAAAAATATTTAAAATTAAAGATTTTAATCCAAAAAAACGATTTAAATGAAAAAATCATGTTAATTTTGCCCTGGTCCCCCTTTTACGAAATTCAAAACTCAAAAACTTGTTCCAGGTTGTTCTAGGGCTCTTCTAAGGTGTTCCAAGCTTTTGTTTCTTAAAATTGATATTTAGTATGAGAAATTTCAAAAAAATGCTCCCCCGCCCCCCTTTTGCGATATCCAATATCTAAATCTTGTTTCAGGTTCAAAATCACTCAAATGCAATTGTTCCAAGGATTCGTGCAAAAATATTGAGAATTAAAGATTTTAATGTAAAAAAACGTTTTCTGGCCCCCCTTTTCAGATATCCAAAATCTAGAACTTGTTCCAGGTCCAAAACCACTCAAATGCAATTGTTCCAAGGATTCATGCAAATATATTGAAAATTAAAGATTTTAATCCAAAAAAACGATTTAAATGAAAAAATCATGTTAATTTTGAGCTGGCCCCCCTTTTACGAAATTTAAAAACTTGTTCCAGGTTTTTCGAGGGCTCTTCTTAGTTGTTTCAAGCTATCGTTTCTTAAAATTGATATGAAGTATGAGAAATTTCCAAAAAATGCTCCCCCGCCCCCCTTTTGCGATATCCAATATCTAAAACTTGTTCCAGGTTCAAAATCACTCAAATGCAATTGTTCCAAGGATTCGTGCAAAAATATTGAAAATTAAAGATTTTAATGCAAAAAAACGTTTTCTGGCCCCCCTTTTCAGATATACAAAATCTACAACTTGTTCCAGGTCCAAAACCACTCAAATGCAATTGTTCCAAGGATTCATGCAAAAATATTAAAAATTAAAGATTTTAATCCAAAAAAAAAATATTTAAATGAAAAAATCATGTTATTTTTGCGCTGGCCCCCCTTTTATGAAATTCAAAATTCAAAAACTTGTTCCAGGTTGTTCTAGGGCTCTTCTAAGTTGTTCCAAGCTTTCGTTTCTTAAAATTGATATTTAGTATGAGAAATTTCAAAAAAATGCTCCCCCGCCCCCCCTATTGAGATATCCAAAATCTAAAACTTGTTCCAGGTCCAAAACCACTCAAATGCAATTGGTCCAAGGATCTGTGCAAAAATATTTAAACTTAAAGATTTTAATGCAAAAAAACGTTTTCTGGCCCCCCTTTTCAGATGTCCAAAATCTAAAACTTGTTCCAGGTACAAAACCACTCAAATGCAATTGTTCCAAGGATTTATGCAAAAATATTGAAAATTAATGATTTTAATCCAAAAAAACGATTTAAATGAAAAAATCATGTTAATTTTGCGCTGGCCCCCCTTTTACAAAATTCAAAATTCAAAAACTTGTTCCTGATTGTTCTAGGGCTCTTCTAAGTTGTTCCAAGCTTTCGATTCTTAAAATTGATATTTAGTATGAGAAATTTCAAAAAAATGCTCCCCCGTCCCCTTTTTTGAGATATCCAAAGTTTAAAACTTGTTCCAGGTGCAAAATCACTCAAATGCAATTGTTCCAAGGATTCGTGCAAAACTATTGAAAATTAAAGATTTTAATGCAAACAAACGTTTTCTGGCCCCCCTCTTTAGATATCCAAAATCTAAAATTTGTTCCAGGCCCAAAACCACTCAAATGCAATTGTTTCAAGGATTCATACAAAAATATTAAAAAATTAAAGATTTTAATCCAAAAAATGAAAAAATCATGTTAATTTTGCCCCCCCTTTTACGAAATTCAAAAACGTGTTCCAGGTTGTTCTAGGGCTCTTCTAAGTTGTTCAAAGCTTCCGTTTCTTAAAATTGATATTTAGTATGAGAAATTTCCAAAAAATGCTCCCCCGCATCCCCTTTTGAAATAACCAAAATCTAAAACTTGTTCCAGGTGCAGAATCACTCAAACGCAATTGTTCCAAGGATTCGTGCAAAAATATTGAAAATTAAAGATTTTAAAGCAAAAAATTGTTTTCTGGCCCCCCTTTTCAGATATCCAAAATCTAAAACTTGTTCCCGGTCCAAAACCACTCAAATGCAATTGTTCCACGGATTCATGCAAAAATATTAAAAATTAAAGATTTCAATCCAAAAAAACGATTTAAATGAAAGCATCATGTTAATTTTGCGCTGGCCCCCCTTTTACGAAATTCAAAAATTCAAAAACTTGTTCCAGGTTGTTCTAGGGCTCTTCTTAGTTGTTCCAAGCTTTCGTTTCTTAAAATTGATATTTAGTATGAGAAATTTCAAAAAAATGCTCCCCCGCCCCCCCTTTTGAGATATCCAAAATCTAAAACTTGTTGTATTTCAATAGTATATAGAATTTGTATTATAAATCTAATTGGGTTGGATATAGTTCGCAATTGATTTTCGCTGTAAAGTTGATGTAAGCCGGACTGAACTTAATAAAAATTGGCTCTTGACAAGGCCCTCACTGTCAACTGAAGAGACCAAGTGAGAACGCCGGGACGAAACGCCAATTTTTATAGACTAAAGGCCGTTAAAAGCTATATTGAATCAATAATTCAACAAGTCCAATTAAATAATGCTAAGTCTTCTACGTGGCTGATGTATTTCAGTAGTATATAGAATTTGTATTATAAAACACACTCATATGTTAACAATGCCAGGCCACGGGTAACAAAATTTCCAACAATTCTTGATTAGAAATTCTAATTGGTTTGGATATAGTTTACAATTGATTTTCGCAGTAAAATTGATGTAAGCTGGACTGAACTTAACAAAAATTGCGTCTAGACAAGGCCCTCACTGTCAACTGAAGAGTCCAAGTGAGAACGCCGGGACGAAACGCCAATTTGTATGGACTAAAGGCCTTTAAAAGCTATATTGAATCAATAATTCAACAAGACCAATTAAATAATGCTAAGTCTTCTACTTGGCTGATGTTTTTCAGTAGTATATAGAATTTGTATTATAAAACACACTCATATGTAAACAATGCCAGGCCACGGGTAACAAAATTTCCAACAATTCTTGATTAGAAATTCAAATTGGGTTGGATATAGTTCACAATTGATTTTCGCAGTAAAATTGATGTAAGCTGGACTAAACTTAATAAAAATTGCGTCTTGATAAGGCCCTCACTGTCAACTGAAGAGTCCAAGTGAGAACGCCGGGACGAAATGCCAATTTTTATGGACTAAAGGCCGTTAAAAGCTATATTGAATCAATAATTCAACAAGTCCAATTAAATAATGCTAAGTCTTCTACTTGGCTGATGTATTTCAGTAGTATATAGAATTTGTATTATAAAACACACTCATATGCAATGAGTTTTATATATATTACCAGGGAAAGGATTTTGCTAACTTTGACTATTTTGTATGCACGACCGTAAGAACGTATCGACTTTATACAAACACGATTCATGTCCTCCTGATTCATAATATGTGTATTTTATTTTGCCTTTTTTATCCGTTAGTGCTTTTTTTTGCCTTTTTTTACCCGTTAGTGTCTTTTTTTGCCAATTTTGGCTTGCTTGCTTTTTATTATCAAGGTTAAACGAAAAAAATCTTCAAAAAAATTCTACAAATACAAAAAATAAAAAAAATTGACACACTTTCCAGGACAGGGTGGATTTTACCAACACAAACAGCAAATAAAGTAGTAGTAGCGAGCAAGCATAACACACCCTGTCTTGGAAAGTTTGTCAATTAGCGTCTTTTCAATGACAAGTGGAAACCTAGCATAACGCAATCTAAAGCGCACAGAAAACAAATTAGATTGCCCTCAACATACAAGAAAAAGAAAGCTGGTAGTGTAGACTGTAGATAGAGTTACTGTGATCTTTTCTCAATAAAATTTCTTTTTCTGTTTTTTGGTTTTTTACTCATAAAAACTAGATCTTTGCATTTCTCTATGGATGATCGTGTATTTCCTTGCACTGAAAAAAGTTCACTACTGTGTTTATTGCTGTACAAAATGGCGACGTCAACTCCACACTTTCCGAAAACGTTGAAGTGAATGATGTAGAGACTAGAGAGTTTAAAATGGGCTCCAGTCGTTTCTGCTCCAGTAGAATGGTCATTTAGCTCATTTAAGACACTTCTAATGCCATTTTCCAATGGTTTCACTCATTCTGAAATCCAATGGAACGCTTGAAGTTGCTTCTTTGGTTCTGTAAAGGTGTCTTCTCAGAATCGTCAAAAGCGTATTTTGTGTGCCAATGGAATGGTTTCAGAAAATTTCCGGAAGCTTCTGGATGCTTCCGAACGTCCAATAAAAAACAGCATAAAAGACAATCGTAGAAGGCTGTTACCTGAGAACTCCAAAAAGCTGTTGGTAGTGCAATGCTATTATAATTAGACGTTAAGTTATGTTTATATTGTAATATTTTAGCCAAGGGTTCGCAAATAAAACTTATTTCTTTTATTCAAACTGAACAACATTTACTTTACAAAATAAAAACACATTTATTTCACTTCAAATACTTTAATTCCAATACTTTTATTATGACAAGCACAACTCTTAATTCACTATTCTACACCGACGTTTATTCGTTCACTTGCTAAATTAAACTGAATTCTTCGGACTGGTGGCCGTGTATTTATATCCGAGAAAAAGCTACTAAAATCTTTTAGGGTTTCTGGAATGTGCTGGAATGCACTTCACTGGAAAGTCTCCACAAGTAGCTCAAAAGCTTTCGACCAATTAAAAATTAAAGCAGTTCCATGGATTGGGTATTGGATAACGATGCGAGTGGTTTAGGTATAGGGTAATGATAGAGTGGTTTGGGTATTGGATAATATTAGCTAATCTTTTGTCCATAGATGGCGCTGAACTCATTACTAATTTATTCTGTTAAAGAAGAATAAAAGATGTCGTTATTTGCATAAATGAGCATATTCACCACAATATTCTCGTTATTTAATAAATGCCTTTTTTGCCTTTTTAAGAATTTTTGTTTGCCTTTTTTGATTTTCTTAGGTCAGCAAATTCCTTTCCCTGTATTAAGAAGAAGTTATTCTTAAGTTTTCATTTTGAAAAAAAAAACGAGAGAGGTCTGTGTAGCATTTTTTAAAATTATTTAAAAATAATTAAAATTAATTTTTTTTAGTTATATTGGATGTGACATTTTTAAAAGAGTACTAGAAAACCCTAACAAACTTGTTAGAATTTTTAAATTTAAGAGGGGAACTTAATTCAAGACTTTTAATGTAATAACGTAAGAAATTTAGTTTTGGTTTAAGATCTTCTATTCCTTATGTTTTTAATGATACTTGCTCGCATTTACATATGGATTATCCAACATTGGGAAAAGTTATAGATTTCGGACGATTTTTAATTTTTGAACAGAACAGGAGGGTGGGGGATAATTTTTTTTATTATTGTTATTTTTGTACTATTCGTACTAGAATGTCAGCTTATTGGGCTTGACCATTCCTTATTCCGTCAATTTCATTGAATTTTTGAACAACAACAACAACTTAAAGGCGCTACCACCAATTGTTTGGCTGGAGATATAGCTATTTCGTGCTTTGCCACTTTTGCACTCATCAGTCTCCTTTTTGTGGTGCTGAGCTTTAATTCAATTTTATTTGAAAAACTTTGAATGCACGCCATAGGATTCGAACCCACGTATATCAGATTTACTCAGTCTTAGCAGTCGTGTGCACTACGCACTCCACCGCCTTAGACCACTGACGTCACAGGTCGAGATGTGTTATTTGTTTATCAAATGCATTTGGAGCATCAACATTTTTATAAGTGCCTTTAAGTATGCTGTCTTGTTCCGCCTCCATTTTTCTCCATACCTTATTTCGATAAACTTCAATTCGCAGTACGTATCAAAGGGGGAGATGTTGGAAGATCGGTTACGAACCAGACTATTAAGTTATTATTGTTATTATTGTACTATTCGTACTAGAATGTCAGCTTATTGGGCTTGACCATTCCTTATTCCGTCAATTTCAATGAATTTTTGAACAACAACAACAACTTAAAGGCGCTACCACCAATTGTTTGGCTGGAGATATAGCTATTTCGTGCTTTGCCACTTTTGCACTCATCAGTCTCCTTTCTGTGGTGCTGAGCTTTAATTCAATTTTATTTGAAAAACTTTGTATGCACGCCATAGGACTCGAACCCACGTTCATCAGATTTACTCATTCTTAGCAGTCGTGTGCACTACGCACTCCACCGCCTTAGACCACTGACGTCACAGGTCGAGATGTGTTATTTGTTTATCAAATGCATTTGGAGCATCAGCATTTTTATAAGCGCCTTTAAGTATGCTGTCTTGTTCCGCCTCCATTTTTCTCCATACCTTATTTCGATAGACTACAAATCGCAGTACGTATCAAAGAGGGAGAGGTTGGAAGATCGGTAACGAAACAGACTATTAAGTTATTATTGTTATTATTGTACTATTCGTACTAGAATGTCAGCTTATTAGACTTGACAGCCAAACAATTGGTGTTAGCGCCTTTAAGTTGTTGTTGTTGTTCAAAAGTTCAACGAATTGACCTATTATTCACCCGTTTAGAGCTGTTTAGCGAATTCTATGAAATACGGCTGTATGTGTATAAGTTAACACGAAGTTTGACTCTACGGAAATGCTGACGATGCGTCTGGCTTGTTACGTAGAAAAACAACGAAATTAACAACTGTGGGAATGCAAAGTAGCATTAAGAAATAATGCAAGGTTGCATTTATGTATTTAGCAAGTAAGAAACAAATTAATGAAAAATTATTTTTAAGTTCAGTTGATAATTTGTATTGATTCAATAAAGGTCAGAGCAACCTGCTCTGAGAAAAAAAATATTTTTTTACAAAAAAGAATTGGTGTTAGATTAACTGGCGCCCAACCTGTGTGGCTTCGAACTATACGCGTTTAATTTGTGCTAACCATTGACATTAATTTACGTGACATTTTTATCCTGTGCAGAAAAATACGTGTTTGAATTGTGCTAACCATTGCCGTCTTACCGCGTATTACTCCTAATTTGTGAAAAAAAAATCGCAACTTCGTAAGCGATTGACAAAAGCAAATCCAAGAAAAGAGGCCCCCCAGTAAGCCGATAACCAAGGACAAAAAGGAGCAGTCAACTGCAGCCGCTTGGATTAGGAATAGAACCACCAGATATAATAAAAATTTGTTAATCAGCAACTATGAATCAACAATTCATCATATTATTGTAAGTTTATTGAATAATTTAAAAAAATTTTTGTTGAAGCAATTTACAAAAGTAAAGTTATCAGGAAAACCAAATGAAACAAAATTAAAATTATTAAAAGAAATTTTTTTATTGTGAAAAAAAAAAAAAAAAACTAAGCACAAAATAATAAAAAAGTGATTTCATTCTTTTTAAAGAATTAGAATAAAACTAAAATTTTAGCAAAAGTACCTTTTTAAGTTCATTAAAATTTTAAATCGTATGTTAAGAAAAAGTTTTGGGAAAATTTTCATTTCATCTGTATTTTTAAAGTGTAAACATATTGCTGCCTTTGTTTGTTTCCACCCTTTTTCCTCAATATTTTGCTAATTCTTATTTATTACCTTCATTTTACCCTTCTTTAAAATATGGCGAATCCAAATAATTTAATCAGACCCCCTATTCACAATCAACCTCCTCCACCCGCTCCTCCGATTCAACCTGTTCTTAACCAAAATGATTTGGTTTAACTTATTACTAGACTAGTAAGCGAAACTCTACATATCCAGGGAAGACAGATTTTCAATTCTATTATGAACCCTGCAGCCGACATAAACAATGATATAGATCAACCAATTAATCTAGCAGATAATAATCTGAATGATTTGGATAAAATACCCGACGTGGTAAAAAGTTTGAGGGAATTTTCCGGACAAACACATGAATTTAATTCATGGAAAAAAAGCATCGACAGAATTCTTAAAATTTATGAGCACCTTAAGGGTACTCCAAGATACTACGGTATCTTATCTGTCATAAGAAATAAGATAACAGGACATGCTGACGTGGTACTCGAGTCCTATAATACACCCCTTAATTGGGAAAAAATATCCAAATGCCTTACTTTGCATTATGCAGATAAGAGGGACTTAGGCACCCTCGAATACCAGATGACTACTCTGGTTCAAGGTAATAACACGGTTCCTGAATTCTATCAAGTCGTGTATCACCATTTGTCTTTGATCCTCAATAAATTAGGATCAATCGAAATGAGTCAGGATTCTATGAATAACATGACTCAGTGCTACCGTGACAAAGCCTTAGACACCTTTGTCAGGGGCCTTAAAGGAGATCTTCCTCGGTTACTCAGTATCAGAGAACCAGCAGATCTTCCCCAGGCTTTGCATTTATGCCTAAAGCTGCAAAATGTAGACTTTAGAGCACAACATGCTAATAATTCACAAAGTTCCAGCAGAAAAATGCATCAACAAGCACCTCCAGTTCCTCCTAGAAGAGAAAACTTTCAAAACCCTACGCCAATACCGGCTCCCAGACGTGAGTTTTATCCTCACTTACTGCATAACCCACGTACTCCTCAATCCCCGCAGTTTGATAGGGACGTGAAATACCAACCTAGATATCAACAGCATCAGCAGCCAAGAATCCCACCAAATCAACGACCTCTTCCACCGAAACCGATGTCCATTGATTACTCTCTAAAAACTCAAAAGGTGAACTACCAAAATAGACCAAGGAATCAACAATTTACTCAAAAACGTCAACATTCGCAACAAATGCACCCACCACAAAAGATGCAGCGCATCTATCATACTCAACCAGGTGATGACGAAAAATCTATGGAAGAATATGAAGCAGAAATTGCAAAAGAAGACCAAGAGTACGATGAATCCCTAGAAGAATACGTTGACCAAGAGGAGAACAACAACTTAGAACAACTAGAAGAACTAGACGACATTTATTTTTTAGATTAAAGTCCTCTTCGCTTCCCTTTTTCGAACACATTTCCAGAAGCGGAGAGATCCTTAAATTCCTTGTTGACACTGGGTCGAATAAAAATTATATTCAGCCTCGTCATATAAAAAATCCCATTCTTAATGAAAATCATTTCTATGCTAACTCTGTTGGAGGTAGCATCAAGATAACGCACCACTCACTTATTCAAATGTTTGGCCCTCAAACTGACAAAATTAAATTCTTCATCCTCCCCAGCCTTATTTCATTCGACGGCATTATAGGGCATGATACTCTAAAACAACTTAATGCCATCATCCATACAAAGAAGAATCATATGTCCCTTCAGCCTAGTTCCACTCACCCAAGAATTTCAATTCCTCTTAAACAGCATCTGCCAGAATTTGTCAACAATATAAGAACTGATCACATGACTAAAAATCAATGCACCAAGCTTAAAAACATTATTCGTAAATGCCCAAATCTTTTTTCCGAACCAAATGAAAAATTGACCTATACTACAACTGTAAAAGGAGAAATTCGAACTACAACTCGGGATCCCGTATACTCTAAATCGTATCCTTATCCCATGGCACTCAAGAATGAAGTTGAAAAAGAGATTCAAAAACTATTAGGAGACTGTATTATTAGACCATCAAAATCACCCTACAATTCTCCGGTTTGGGTAGTCCCCAAAAAAATGGACGCCTCAGGAGAAAAGAAATTCCGAATGGTAATTGATTACCGTAAGCTGAACACTTTAACCATAGCCGACAAATATCCGATCCCTGAAATTTATGAAATTCTTGCAAATCTAAGTAAGAACCAATGGTTTTCCATAGTAGACTTGAAAAGTGGCTTTCATCAGATCCCACTAAAAGAATCTGATATAGAAAAAACTGCCTTTTCGGTAAACAACGGCAAGTTTGAATTTACACGCCTTCCATTTGGTCTCAAAAACGCTCCATCCATTTTTCAGAGAGCTTTAGACGACATCCTAAGAGATCTTATCGGAAAATGTTGTTATGTCTACATTGATGACATTGTGATCTTCGGAAAAGACGAAGACGAACACTTCACAAATCTCCAAAAAGTCTTCAACACATTAGAGAAAGCAAATATGAAAATCCAATTAGACAAATGTGAATTTTTCCAAGAAGAAATTGAATTTTTAGGTTTTGTTATCGGCAGGGATGGTATAAAAACTAATCCAAAAAAAGTACAAGCAATAGTCGATCGACCTATGCCCAAAAACCTAAAAGAGCTTCGATCCTTCCTCGGAATGTCGGGATACTATCGCCGCTTCGTTAAAGACTACGCAAAATTAGCGAAACCCCTGACATCCCTTTTAAGAGGGGAAGACGGACATGTGTCCAAGAATATGTCAAAGAAAAAACTTATTCAACTAGATCGAGAAGCCATCGAAGCATTTAATAAATTAAAAAAATCTCTTGTTTCTGCAGAAGTCATCCTTCAATACCCAGACTTTGAAAAAAGTTTTCAACTTACAACAGATGCCTCCGACTACGCCATCGGCGCAGTCCTTTCCCAAGACGACAAGCCAATAACTTTTCTTTCTAGAACGTTGAGCAAATCAGAAGAAGATTATGCCACCAACGAAAAGGAAATGTTGGCAATAATTTGGTCGCTTAACTCTCTTAGAAATTTCCTATACGGATCGCGCAAGGTTAACATTTTTACGGACCACCAACCCCTTACTTATGCGCTTAGTAACAAAAATACGAACTCCAAAATGAAGAGATGGAAAGCTATTTTGGAAGAATACAACTATGAGCTAAAATATAAACCCGGGAAGGAAAATGTTGTCGCAGACTCCCTCTCTAGACCTCCGAAAATAGAAATTAATTCAATGACTCCAACAGAGCACAGTGCTGACAGCTCAGCGCAAAATTTAATTCCCTCCGTTGAAATCCCTATAAATATCTTCCGAAATCAACTTCTGCTAAAAATAGGAAACGAAAATAGCTATCAAATTAAGAACCCATTTGACAACTACACTCGACATATCATAATTTGACCCGACTACTCAAAAAATGACATTATTGATATCTTTAAAAGATACCTTAACCCAAATACTATAAACGGACTTTTTACAGACGAAATGACAATGGGACGTGTACAAGAAATTTACCCTTTACATTTTAGAGACTATCGCATCAGATTCACACAAAAATTTGTCGAAGACATACCTAACCAAAGCGAACAAGAAGAGAAGATCCTAAAGATACACCGGCGTGCTCACCGCAATGCTGATGAAAACCGAATTCAAATGTTAGAGAACTTCTATTTTCCTAAAATGGCTTCAAAAATCAAAGCCATAGTTAACCGCTGTATAACTTGCAAGGAAAATAAATATGATAGGCATCCTAACAAACCACATTTAAATCCGACACCAATTCCTAACTACCCCGGACACACACTGCATATCGACATTTTTTCCACGGAAAAATGTCTCGTCCTTACTGCAGTAGACAAATTTACTAAATTTGCTCAGGCTAAAATAATTTCATCAAGATCAATCGAAGACATAAGACGCCCTTTACGAGACATACTATTTTTCTTCTGCGTACCCGAAGTAGTTGTAATAGACAACGAAAAAGCTCTCAATTCAGCCTCAATAACTTCAATGTTAGAAGACGACCTCCAGATCAAAATTTTCAAAACTCCACCATACAAAAGTGAAGTGAACGGACAAGTTGAACGTTTTCACTCTACTCTATCAGAAATAATGAGATGCCTTAAATCTGATGGACCTTCACGGTCCTTTGAAGAACTTTTAGAACGAGCAGTAAACGAATACAATTTTACCATTCACTCAACCACAAACAAAAAACCTATAGAACTATTCTATGGACGAATACCTAGGCTAAACCCCGACGAATTCGAAAAAACACGACAAATAAACCTAGACAAACTAAAAACTAAACAAGAAAAAGACACTACATACCACAACAAAAAGAAAGAACCTATTAAAGATTATGAAATAGGCCAAGTTATTTATGTTAAAAACAACAAACGTATATGCTCTAAACTGACTAGTAGATATAGACAAGAAATTGTGAAAGAAAATAAGAACTCTACAATATTAACTGAATCTGGAAAAATAGTCCACAAAAGTAACATAAGAAATTAATTATTTTTTTTTTTCAGATGTACTTTTTACATTTGCCAAGCTGAAATTCAAATCATGGACTTTTCAAATTCACAAATCGTTTCTTTACATACAGGACTGACGAAGATACAGAACGGACATTTTAAGTTAATCCATATTATTAATCTTGACCAGTACGATCAATTCCTCTCCGACATATCACCAATCCTTAACCTAGAAACAACCCAAAACCAAACCATTTTTCCCTTACTATCACACGAAATTCAACAAATCCGCAATTTTTTACATAATCTTAAAACCAAAAGTAAACGCTCTTTAGATTTCATAGGTAAAGGTTGGAAATGGATTGCTGGCAATCCAGATCATGATGATTTTGTAACAATAAAAGAAAAAATTACAGATGTTTTAAAAAATAATAATAAACAAGTTATCATTAACGAGTTATACAATGAACGAATTAATTACATTACAAAAATCCAAAATGAAATCCAAAATTTACTTAAAGAGAATAATAAAATCAATTTTGAAATCATTACAAATCTTAAATACAGAATTAAAATTGTAAAAGAAGAATTAGAGAACATAATCTATGCCATTCATTGGGCTAAACAAGGAACAATTAACTCTTTCATATTGTCAAAAAACGAAATAGACTTAGCCACTAAAATATTTAATGAACAACAATTGCCTTACACAACAATAGAAGAAGCCTTAGATTTCGCAGAAATCAAAATTATAAGTAATAGTTTATCAATCCTTTATATAATAAATATTCCCTTAACAAACAAGGAAATATACGAAAATCTTCTAATCAAACCAATAAAAAGGAAAAATATTGTAACTGAAATTTTATACGATGTAGTTTTAAGAAATAATGAGCAATTGTATGGAACAACAAAAAAAATGTAAGACATTCAATAATCTATCAATTTGTAACTCCAAAAATATTGTAAATATTACAAACGACTCTTGCATTCCCAATTTGTTAAAAAGTTTACCAGCTACCTGCAATACAGTTAATAATCACCACATTCCAACCATAGAAGAAATAACACCAGATGTAATATTGCTAAATCAGTTTATCGGAACTCTTGAATTCGACAATACGACTCACAATTTAAACGGAACATTTTTAGTTAAATTCCGGAACATGACCATCAACTTGAATGGAATCCCACATATCTCCAAAGAAGGTTCTATAATAAAACCCCTCCCAGCAATATTCCAAACAAATCCTAAGGAAAAAGAATACCGTGAATTACTCTCGCTAGAAATGATGAAGGATCTTCATATTAACAACACTAACAAAATTCATCTCCTGCAAAAAGAGAATAATCATAATCAAATAACCACATATTCCTTCATTTCCGTCCTTGGATTTCTTTTCATAATATTGTTCCTATGGAAGATCTTGCCAAAACGTCACAATACGAAAATCGTAATAAAACAGTCAACACCAGAAGCCAATGGACCAGTAGCAATTGTGGATAAATTTCCTATGCTTGAGATGAACTCTATCCAAAATCTAAACAACCCTAAGTTCAATAACCTGCCATACTTCTGACGACCGATGACGATCGTTTCTAAGAGGGGAAGAGTTAACACGAAGTTTGACTCTACGGAAATGCTGACGATGCGTCTGGCTTGTTACGTAGAAAAACAACGAAATTAACAACTGTGGGAATGCAAAGTAGCATTAAGAAATAATGCAAGGTTGCATTTATGTATTTAGCAAGTAAGAAACAAATTAATGAAAAATTATTTTTAAGTTCAGTTGATAATTTGTATTGATTCAATAAAGGTCAGAGCAACCTGCTCTGAGAAAAAAAATATTTTTTTACAAAAAAGAATTGGTGTTTGATTAACTTATACAAGTCTGGACTACAATACATGTGGGATGAGTAGTCACATTAACAAGCGACAACGTACGACCGAAACAGGACTATAATAACAGTTTTTTCACATACACACATGAAGATTATCGTGGTTGTTCGCTCCAACCCAGCGGGAAAAATTTAAAAATTCATTGAGGAAAAATCAGCTTTTTCCTTGAGGAATGGCAGCTGCACCGTCCACTTTTCAGCTGATTCCTTTGATGAAATTAACATGGGCATGTCCTAGGCGGGAAGCACATGCTGAAAATCCGATGCAAATTCGCCAACGAAATCACTACTTCGTTGGAAGTTGTTTATTCACCGACCCAGTTGATGAAAAACATGGTGGTTGCATAATCTATGAATTCACTGCATAAATGTATGTGGTTTATTCATCAGTTCAATATTTTCGATGAAAATGGTAATGAAAATTCAATTATCAAATCACAAGATATAGAAGTAGGTAGTTGTTTATTCAGCAATTAGTTAATTCAATATGAAAAATGTGAACAAAATTAAATAAATAGTAAATTCATTAACAATGTTGTGTTGTGAATTATTTGTGATTGGTAAATTAAAATATAGAACTAAAACTTTAAATTAAAGTTAAATCTCTAGGTCAGTTGGTTGTTGGTTAATCACCACTTCATTTGCGAAGTGGTGATGAACCAAAAAACTGAAATACTTTGAGAAAATCTGAGATTGCCCCTTTTTAATGGAAATTCATAAGTCCTCTTATAATATTTACTGTCAGTAGACAATGTCAACATAGAGAACACAAAAAAAAAATCAACTTCTATCAAAACACACAATGGCGGTGCACAGTTTACAAAGCATATGAGTGGACGTAGAAGATGAACTGATGAACTTCTACATGTTTTTTCAACAGTTTTTTCATCTTATAATTTTCCATATCAAAAGCAATTTTTAATTCAACGACAGAAAGGGTTGTTTTCTAAACACAAAACAGAAAGTGGGTTCAAATCTATGAACTGAGGAAACCTTGCATGACTCTTCACTTATTAAATCATTACATGTCGTTTCCTTGTATTATCTGGCTAGTGGATTGATTGCTGTTGTCTTGTTGTTTTCTACACACAAAGCAAAAAGTGGGTTCAAATCTATGAACTGAGGAAACCTCGCATGACTCTTCACTGACTAAATCATTGCATGACGTTTCCTTTTATTATTTGGCTAGTGAATTGATTGAAGAATTCAGCTATAAAATTCATTGGGGACGATATTTCCCGCTGGGAACTTTACAACGTACCTACATATGTAGAAGAACCACGTCCAGGCAAATTGATGTATAGATGAGCAACAGAAAAAACCATCAAGCGATATTGTAGCTATTATTTAAGTGTTTAATGTATACACATTTTTATATTAAGGTAAGCGACTGACCGAGCCAAATTTTTTATTACTTTATTACTGTTCAAGTTATTTCTTTTTTTACCGTTGGAAAACGGGTAAAGATTTTTTGTTTGAAATTCAACCTTTTTTAATATTGTGAGTCAAATTAAATATAATAACGATGGATAGGGGCGAGATTCTATCGATGACAATGGACGACTTACGAATCAAACTGACAGAACTAAATTTAGATACACGAGGACTGAAACGAGTACTGCAAGACAAACTGCTCATCCACTTCGAGCTATCGCGTGACGATGACCATTTTGAAGAGGCTATGGAGAGACAAGAGGCGGATCAGGTCGAGGCTAGGAGGGGAAGCAAATTTACTTTGCGAGATATCAGGATTCCTCGAATCATTTCGATGGAAGTGGGTCCAAAATATTAATCTTTGGATCCAAGAATTTGAGGAGAATGAGTTAACAGTGGGTTGGGATGACATCCAGAAGTATATAAACGCGAAGTTGTTGCTCAGGAGTGCTGCAAAATTTTTCGTGAGGAGCCAGGTCATGGACAAAAGCTGGGGTGCTTTGAAAAGAAGTTTAATGAAAGAATTTAGCACAAAGCTGTTGGCGGCAGAGGTACATCGTAGACTGAGATCGAAGCAAAAGAAACAATCGGAATCGTTCTTGGAATACCTCTATGGGATATTAGAATTGGGGAAACTCATTACACTTGACGATGAGAGTGTTAGTGAGTACTTCTTCGAAGGGATCCCTGATTCCTTGGATGTTGTAGGACGCGGGTAGTCACTGAGTGGCGTCAACACGGCGATGTCCAGTGATGTAACGAATACTACACATCAATTGTGCTTATTTTACCTCCAAGTGGTAACCATCGGGTACTGGTCTCGTCCATCCGGACTTGACTTGCCAAACAAATAAGCGCGAGTGTTGAACAAGAGACAAAAATAGCAACACTATAAATACTCTGTCGGAAATGACTGGCTGTATAAGTCGGCTGAAGTCTTAGACGAGCCCATCAGAAGGAAGGTGTGCGGCGGATGAATTCATCAGAATCAACGGTGTCACCAACAGTATGGACGACAGAGACCTTACGTGGGCTACTCTGAAATATTTAGAGCTGAGGTCGGTAAGGAATTTCAGTACTAGCCAGGGTGCTGAAAAAGAGATGGTGGTGCTGAAAAAGAGGGTCAACGGCAGCACTCATATCCCCGTAGTGGGCTACTGGTATCGGATTATCCGGCCTGCTGTCCTAAGGCTACACAAGGATCCGGCCCTCCGGATCTGGGGGTCGTGTGACGGGTTGGCAACCTACCACATGTAAAGAAATCAACCGCTTCGAATCGGCAACTACAGCCTCGGATAAGGAATGATCAAACGATGACGACTTTTGGCTATCGAACAAGGACAAAGATTGGATTCTGGAATGTTAAAACTCTTCTCGATAACCGCGAAGAAGGCCCTAACAACGCCAGATTCCTCCAACTTGAGAAAGAATTCCTACGGTACAACCTAGACATCTTGGGTCTGAGTGAAGTGAGATGGTTGAGCGCAGGGCAGGTGGATTCACCTTCGAAAAGCACTTTCTTTATTTACTCTGGAAAACCAGATGGAAGCTCCCGATGTTCCGGCGTAGGTTTAATGTTGACTCCAAAGGCGCGGCAAAGTCTTATAACCTGGAAACCCATCAACGACAGGATATTGACAGCCAGGTTCCAGAGTAAATTAAGAAAAATCACCATCATCCAGTGCTATGCCCCAACTGAGGAAGCGTCGGACGCCGAGAAGGACGAATTTTACAGCCAACTTAGCGCGGTTTTCAGAAGCTCGCCGAATGGAGACATCACTATCGTAATGGGAGATCTTAATGCTAAGGTTGGCCAGGACAACACAGCGTTGAAGCACGTTCTGGGTAACCACAGTATCGGGGAACGGAACGACAATGGAGAGCGGTTTGTTGACTTCTGTAACGCAAATCAGCTAGTCATTGCAGGTACTCTCTTCGAGCATAGGATCTCGCACAAGATAAGTTGGTTATCCACAGATCGTCAATGTACAGCGAACTTAATCGATCACTTTGCTATTAGCAAGCGCTTTAAAAATTGTCTTCTCGACGTCCGAAACAGACGTGGTGCTGATGTAGGGTTAGCTCGCGATCACCATCTTATGCTTGCCTACGTTCGTCTTCGAATTGCTTCAGTACATGGAAATCGGCAAAACTTCCTGCGTACACCCAGGTACAATACCGATTGATTACGGGATCCTACAGTGCGCCAAAGATATAAGGACCGCCTCGCCGCAGAAGCAGAAGTCATCAGCATTGCCACGCCAGAAAATGCAGACCAACACTGGAGCAATGTGAAAAAGGCCTTTGCAACTGCCGCAACTGAGTCTGTGGGTATAAGGCAGAGAAGCCAAAGCACATGGCTTTCTGCAGATACATGGAGTAAGATTGAAGAAAGGAACGCGATTAGATCCCAACTTGCGGCTGCCCCAGTAGGTGAGAGATTTAACATCGAGTCTCAGTACCGTAGGAAAAGGAAAGAAGTGCAGCGTAGTGTCAGACGTGACAAAAGGAGGCGCGTAAATGTTCTCGCAGAACAGGCAGAGGAAGCAGCATCAAGGTGCGACAGTGGTACCGTCTACAAGATAACCAAGGAATTGGTTGGAAACAACAACTCCCGGAAACAACACCTCGTCAAGGATGTAGACGGCACCCTGCTAGTTACGGATGAGGATCAGCTCAGGAGATGGAAGGAACATTTTTCTAGCGTGCTCAACCACATAGGCGATAGCGGAGGTGTTCCAGCCCCTAACCCAAATGAGCTATTCGTAGAAACTAGTTCCCGTATTCGCGCCTGCCCTCCCAGTTTAGCCGAGATAACATCAGCAATCAAATCCCTCAAGAGCAACAAAGCGGTAGGTTTGGACGGCATTCCCGCTGAGCTCTACCAAGCAGATCCACAAACATCAGCGAAGTTGTTAAACCCCTTAATAGCACAGGCATGGGAGAACGAAAGTTTCCCCATTGAATGGAAAAAAGGGATGATCGTCAAACTACCAAAAAAGTTACGGATTGCGGAAACTGGAGAAGGATCTGTGTCCTCCCCGTGGTGGCAAAGATAATGGCGAAAATAATCTTGGAACGAATCAAAGAACATCTCGATTCTACTCTCGACAAAGAACAAATGGGATTTCGTGCAGGCTCATCCTGCATTGATCACATCAACACCTTGAGGATCATAATAGAACAATGCGTGGAGTTCCGTTCCCCTCTTCATTTGCTCTTCATCGACTTCGAAAAGGCTTTCGATAGTTTGAATCGAGATTTCATTTGGTCAGCTTTACGTAGGAGAGGAGTACCCGAGAAGATTATCGCCGTTATAAAGGCTACCTACGAGGGTGCATCGTGTCAAGTCTTACACAACGGAAAGGTATCAGAGGACTTCGATATCCATAGCGGAGTTCGTCAAGGATGTTTGCTATCTCCACTACTTTTCCTGGTGGTTATAGGGGATGTCCTTCATGCAGCTCTAGCCGAGCAAGCGCATGGAATTCGATGTTTTCGTTCCTGCAACATCTTGATTACGCTGACGATATTTGTTTGCTCTCGCACAACATTATGGATCTTCACGATATGGTGACTAATCTGGAATGCGAGGCAAACAAAGTCGGTTTGAGGATCAACACCGGGAAAACAAAAATCCTCAACATTTCTGAATCTTCTTCTCAAGTTGTCGTTGCGGGACAGCAGGTTGAAGCGGTGGACAACTTCCTGTACCTCGGTAGTGTTGTCTCAAAAGACGGCGGTGGTACGGATGAAGATGTTAACTGCCGAATCGGCAAAGCTAAAGCTGCTTTCGGCATGCTGTCTAAAGTTTGGAGGAGCAACGTCTACAGTACGAAGACCAAGCTGCGACTGTTCCGGTCGAACGTAGAGTCAGTACTACTATATGGGTGTAGTACATGGAAAGTGACCGCCTCTGTCACAAGGAAGCTACAAACTTTCGAAAATAGATGTCTCCGAAACATCCTAAGGATTTTTTGGCCGAACACCATCTCCAACCAAGAACTCCTTCGGAGAACGGGCCAAAGTCCTATTGACATCGTTATTAGGAAAGAAAGTGGCAGTGGATTGGTCACATTCTACGTCGTGGTGCAGACTCTATTGCAAGACATGCAATAGAGTGGGATCCACTCATCCAAGATGGCAGAAGACCTGGAGGCCATAGAAAATCTTGGCGCAGAACAGTCGACAAGGAATCACAAAAGCTCGGTAAAAGTTGGGGAGAGCTAAAATACATTTCCAGAAACCGAACGAGATGGCGTGTAGCGGTAGTTGACGCCCTGTGCCCCTTAGAGGGGTCAAGGATCTAAGTAAGTAAGTAAACGTCCAGATTCGGGCTTATGAACGAGTGAAGGGATCCCACTCACAGTCTTCAAACTCGAGGGTAAACCAGCCCCCTTTGTACGTACCGAACAGTAGTGTTCCTTTTCAAACGCAAATCAAGCATGAAAGAAAGATGAATGCTTGCTTTAGATGTGGTGAGACCACTCACCTGGCGAGAGAATGCCGATCGGGGTCAACGATGAGGTGCTTCAAATGCAATCAACCAGGTCATAGGGCTCGCGATTGCAGAGCAGAATTATCAACAACTGCAAGACGCGTTGATCATAGGAACGGACAGCCTGCACCAACAGGCAACCGAAGTAATTCATGGCTGGAAGCTCGCACCAATTTAGCTATCGGTACGAACCGATCAGGTTTTGGTTCGAGAGCAAATCAAGGTGTGGCTGGAAGAAGGCATAATACAACGAAGCAAATCCGAGTACGCATCACCGATCGTGCTGGTGGCAAGGAAAAATGGAACGAAGAGGTTGTGTTGTGATTATAGGAAGTTAAACGAAAAGGTCATGCGAGATAATTTCCCAATGGCACAAATAAACGAAGTAATCGAGCGTCTACAAGGAGCAAAAGTATTTACGTCATTGGATTTGGTGAATGGTTTCTTCCATGTTCCGATGGATATAGATTCTAGAAAATACACAGCATTCGTGACACAAGACGAACAGTACGAATTCCTGTATGTGCCGCTTGGAAACTCAAATTCCCCGGCAGTATTTGATGGATTCATTAACTCGATCTATAGAACATTAATTCAAGAACGAGTAGTGGAACCATACATGGATGATCTCATCATGCCACCCATAGATAAAGAGGAGGGCATTGAGAAATTGAAGCTGGTGCTGGAAGTCGGTAGGAAGTACGGTTTACGTATAAATTGGAATAAATACCAATTTCTAAAAAGAAAGATTGAATTCCTCGGGTACATGGTCGAGGACTGTGCTGTTAAGCCAATTACGGAGAAAACGAGAGCTGTCGCAGAATATCCAGTTCGTTGATGGATATGCCATGGTGGCTAAACCCTTGTCAGACTTATTGCGAACAGAGAACAAGTTTGTTATGGGAGCTGAGCAGTTGATTGTTTTTGAACAACTGAAGGCATCATTAGTCAGTGCGCCCCTGCTGAAATTATTCAACCCAAAGGCAGATACCGAGATTCACACCGACGCTTGCCAGTTTGGATATGGTGCAGTGTTAATGCAAAGGGATGTGGAAGATCGGATGCTACATCCAGTTCAGTATATGAGCCGAAAGACCGGGCAGAGTTAGGAGAAGTTCCATTCGTACGAGCTAGAGGTGTTGGCGATCATTGAAGCCCTGAAGAAATGGCGAGTGTATGTTCTGGGTATGCAATTTAAAATCATCACGGATTGCAACGCGTTCGCACAAACGATGAAGAAGCAGGATGTTCCTCTCAGGGTAGCGCGATGGGCGATGCTTCTCCAAGAATTCCATTATACAATTGAACATCGTTCGGGTTCGAGGATGAAACATGTGGATGCGTTGAGCCGAGTGTTTTGCCTGATGATCGAAGATTCAGTTAATCATCGGATTAAAGAAGCACAGTCGAATGAAAACTGGATCAGAACGGAGAAGACATTCTTTATTTCGGAAATAACGAAGAGAGTAACGGAAGTGGTAAGAGGATGTGTCAAATGCCTTATCGCTGACTCCAAAGCCGGAAAGAAGGAAGGATTGCTGAGACCAATCAACAAGGAAGACAAGCCGTTAGGAACCTACCACTTAGACCACGTTGGACCGATGGAGCAAACGCATAAGCAGTACAATCATATTTTGGTGGTGGTTGATGCTTTCTCCAAATTTGTTTGGCTTTATCCAAAAAAAAGCACGGGAACAGCTGAAGTCGTGGACCGGTTAAAGAGACAAGCGACTATTTTTGGAAATCTTCGGCGAATAATTTCCGATAGGGGTACAGCTTTCACCTCGACAGCCTTTGAAAACTACTGCAAAGAAGAAGACCTCGAACATCTGATGATCGCAATCGGAGTACCTCGTGGAAATGGTCAAGTGGAAAGAATCCACAAGATTGTTGTGCCAATGCTGACGAAGGCGAGCGTAGGGAACGCAACTAACTGGTATAAACATGTAGACCGAATACAGCAGATAATCAACAATTCACCATCAAGGAGCACGAAGTTCACTCCTTTCCGGATACTCACTGGCTTAGAGATGCGAATCCCTGAATATCCAGATATGCGTGAGTGGTTGGACGAAACAATGGCTCAAGACTTGCAGATAGAAAGAGAGTTGATGAGAGAAGAAGTCTGCCAAAACATCGAGTCAATTCAAGGAGAAAACAAGAGATCATTTGACAAAAATCGAGTTCCTGCAAAGGATTACGAGTTGAACGCGTTAGTCGTCATCAAGCGCACGCAATTCAGGATGGGGATGAAGCTCAGACCGACATTTTTGGGACCCTACAGGGTTGTAAAGAAACTTAATGACTTAAGGTACGATGTTGTGAAAATTGGTGAACATGAAGGGCCGAACAAGACAACGAACGTGGCCGAAAATATGAAACCATGGAATCCTTCATTCGGGACGAATGACCCGTCAGGATCGCCGATTGTGGGATGAGTAGTCACATTAACAAGTGACAACGTACGACCGACACAGGACTATAATACCACCAATACACACAAACAAGAAACGAGCCAAATACTTACGACAGCACATAACAGAAAAAAGAAACACATAGGAAAGAAAACACAAGAAGATCGTCCCCTCCACCAAGTTAGTTAGGTACATAATTAACGTATGCATGTTTAAATATAAAAGTAGAACAATCATGATTCACTGTAAAACTAACCCTTGTGCTGACCGGTAGTCACTGTAATTTGTAATCGATTCAATGTTTTAAATAAATTTTAACAAAACGATCGAAAAGTGTTTCATTGTAGGAAAGAGATCCTACAATTTGGGAGCATCGTCCGGGATATCGGATACGGGATATTTTATTAAAAAAAGCAAATTATCGCTAAAGTTTTTTTGTTCATCCTATCTGTGTTCCCGCTAAGTGAACGGGAAAATACGAAAAAGTGCTGTAAGAAAAAAAAGGACCTTTGGTCTTTAGACATATGTGAATGTACAGTTTCTGTTTGAGAAAAGTGATTTTTTTGCTATCTAGAAAGAACCTATGGTCCTTATACCTATATGAATATATAGTTTTTTTTTTGTTGAGAAAAGTGGTGTGCGCAAATTAACTAATTAAAAAAAAGATATAATCTGTGTCGTGTGCGCATTCAAGAAACAAAAGGTTTTTATACCTTATATATATATATAACATCTGTGCGCACATTCGTTTAGAAAAAAAGAAAAGAAACATCGAAAAAACTACAACAGCTGAAAAAAAAAGAAGTTCGTTTGGCTACAAAAAAAAAAAGGTCTTTATACCGAATATATACAAACATTTGTGTGCGCGGTCGCTCATAGTGAGAAGAACAAAGAAAAGCAAAAAAAAAAAGAACTAAAAAAAGGGCATCAATCTGAAGCGGTGTTAGCGTGGTGTAGTGTGGTGTGCCAAACGAAAAAAAAAGGCAAAACGAGCGGGAAAAATTCAAAAATTCATTGAGGAAAAATCAGCTTTTTCCTTGATGGATGGCAGCTGCACCGTCCACTTTTCAGCTGATTCCTTTGATGAAATTAACATGGGCATGTCCTAGGCGGGAAGCACATGCCGAAAATCCGATGCAAATTCGCCAACGAAATCACTACTTCGTTGGAAGTTGTTTATTCACCGACCCAGTTGATGAAAAACATGGTGGTTGCATAATCTATGAATTCACTGCATAAATGTATGTGGTTTATTCATCAGTTCAATATTTTCGATGAAAATGGTAATGAAAATTCAATTATCAAATCACAAGATATAGAAGTAGGTAGTTGTTTATTCAGCTATTAGTTAATTCAATATGAAAAATGTGAAACAAATTAAATAAATAGTAAATTCATTAACAATGTTGTGTTGTGAATTATTTGTGATTGGTAAATTAAAATATAGAACTAAAACTTTAAATTAAAGTTAAATCACTAGGTCAGTGGTTGTTGGTTAATCACCACTTCATTTGCGAAGTGGTGATGAACCAAAAAACTGAAATACTTTGAGAAAATCTGAGATTGCCCCTTTTTAATGGAAATTCATAAGTCCTCTTATAATATTTACTGTCAGTAGACAATGTCAACATAGAGAACACAAAAAAAAATCAACTTCTATCAAAACACACAATGGCGGTGCACACTTTACAAAGCATATGAGTGGACATAGAAGATGAACTGATGAACTTCTACATGACTTTTCAACAGTTTTTTCATCTTATAATTTTCCATATCAAAAGCAATTTTTAATTCAACGACAGAAAGGGTTGTTTTCTAAACATAAAGCAGAAAGTGGGTTCAAATCTATGAACTGAGGAAACCTTGCATGACTCTTCACTTATTAAATCATTACATGTCGTTTCCTTGTATTATCTGGCAAGTGGATTGATTGCTGTTGTCTTGTTGTTTTCTACACACAAAGCAAAAAGTGGGTTCAAATCTATGAACTGAGGAAACCTCGCATGACTCTTCACTGACTAAATCATTGCATGACGTTTCCTTTTATTATTTGGCTAGTGAATTGATTGAAGAATTCAGCTATAAAATTCATTGGGGACGATATTTCCCGCTGGGAACTTTACAACGTACCTACATATGTAGAAGAACCACGTCCAGGCAAATTGATGTATAGATGAGCAACAGAAAAAACCATCAAGCGATATTGTAGCTATTATTTAAGTGTTTAATGTATACACATTTTTATATTAAGGTAAGCGACTGACCGAGCCAAATTTTTTATTACTTTATTACTGTTCAAGTTATTTCTTGTTTTACCGTTGGAAAACGGGTAAAGATTTTTTGTTTGAAATTCAACCTTTTTTAATATTGTGAGTCAAATTAAATATAATAACGATGGATAGGGGCGAGATTCTATCGATGACAATGGACGACTTACGAATCAAATTGACAGAACTAAATTTAGATACACGAGGACTGAAACGAGTACTGCAAGACAAACTGCTCATCCACTTCGAGCTATCGCGTGACGATGACCATTTTGAAGAGGCTATGGAGAGACAAGAGGCGGATCAGGTCGAGGCTAGGAGGGGAAGCAAATTTACTTTGCGAGATATCAGGATTCCTTGAATCATTTCGATGGAAGTGGGTCCAAAGATATTAATCTTTGGATCCAAGAATTTGAGGAGAATGAGTTAACAGTGGGTTGGGATGACATCCAGAAGTATATAAACGCGAAGTTGTTGCTCAGGAGTGCTGCAAAATTATTCGTGAGGAGCCAGGTCATTGACAAAAGCTGGGGTGCTTTGAAAAGAAGTTTAATGAAAGAATTTAGCACAAAGCTGTTGGCGGCAGAGGTACATCGTAGACTGAGATCGAAGCAAAAGAAACAATCGGAATCGTTCTTGGAATACCTCTATGGGATATTAGAATTGGGGAAACTCATTACACTTGACGATTAGAGTGTTAGTGAGTACTTCTTCGAAGGGATCCCTGATTCTAGGCAAAATAAGGTGGCGTTGTACCAAGCCACAACCATAGAGGAGCTAAACGTCCAGATTCGGGCTTATGAACGAGTGAAGGGATCCCACTCACAGTCTTCAAACTCGAGGGGAAACCAGCCCCCTTTGTACGTACCGAACAGTAGTGTTCCTTTTCAAACGCAAATCAAGCATGAAAGAAAGATGAATGCTTGCTTTAGATGTGGTGAGACCACTCACCTGGCGAGAGAATGCCGATCGGGGTCAACGATGAGGTGCTTCAAATGCAATCAACCAGGTCATAGGGCTCGCGATTGCAGAGCAGAATTATCAACAACTGCAAGACGCGTTGATCATAGGAACGGACAGCCTGCACCAACAGGCAACCGAAGTAATTCATGGCTGGAAGCTCGCACCAATTTAGCTATCGGTACGAACCGATCAGGTTTTGGTTCGAGAGCAAATCAAGGTGTGGCTGGAAGAAGGTATAATACAACGAATCAAATCCGAGTACGCATCACCGATCGTGCTGGTGGCAAGGAAAAATGGAACGAAGAGGTTGTGTTGTGATTATAGGAAGTTAAACGAAAAGGTCATGCGAGATAATTTCCCAATGGCACAAATAGACGAAGTAACCGAGCGTCTACAAGGAGCAAAAGTATTTACGTCATTGGATTTGGTGAATGGTTTCTTCCATGTTCCGATGGATATAGATTCTAGAAAATACACAGCATTCGTGACACAAGACGAACAGTACGAATTCCTGTATGTGCCGCTTGGAAACTCAAATTCCCCGGCAGTATTTGATGGATTCATCAACTCGATCTATAGAACATTAATTCAAGAACGAGTAGTGGAAGCATACATGGATGATCTCATCATGCCACCCATAGATAAAGAGGAGGGCATTGAGAAATTGAAGCTGGTGCTGGAAGTCGGTAGGAAGTACGGTTTACGTATAAATTGGAATAAATACCAATTTCTAAAAAGAAAGATTGAATTCCTCGGGTACATGGTCGAGGACTGTGCTGTTAAGCCATCTACGGAGAAAACGAGAGCTGTCGCAGAATATCCAGTTCGTTGATGGATATGCCATGGTGGCTAAACCCTTGTCAGACTTATTGCGAACAGAGAACAAGTTTGTTATGGGAGCTGAGCAGTTGATTGTTTTTGAACAACTGAAGGCATCATTAGTCAGTGCGCCCCTGCTGAAATTATTCAACCCAAAGGCAGATACCGAGATTCACACCGACGCTTGCCAGTTTGGATATGGTGCAGTGTTAATGCAAAGGGATGTGGAAGATCGGATGCTACATCCAGTTCAGTATATGAGCCGAAAGACCGGGCAGAGTTAGGAGAAGTTCCATTCGTACGAGCTAGAGGTGTTGGCGATCATTGAAGCCCTGAAGAAATGGCGAGTGTATGTTCTGGGTATGCAATTTAAAATCATCACGGATTGCAACGCGTTCGCACAAACGATGAAGAAGCAGGATGTTCCTCTCAGGGTAGCGCGATGGGCGATGCTTCTCCAAGAATTCCATTATACAATTGAACATCGTTCGGGTTCGAGGATGAAACATGTGGATGCGTTGAGCCGAGTGTTTTGCCTGATGATCGAAGATTCAGTTAATCATCGGATTAAAGAAGCACAGTCGAATGAAAACTGGATCAGAACGGAGAAGACATTCTTTATTTCGGAAATAACGAAGAGAGTAACGGAAGTGGTAAGAGGATGTGTCAAATGCCTTATCGCTGACTCCAAAGCCGGAAAGAAGGAAGGATTGCTGAGACCAATCAACAAGGAAGACAAGCCGTTAGGAACCTACCACTTAGACCACGTTGGACCGATGGAGCAAACGCATAAGCAGTACAATCATATTTTGGTGGTGGTTGATGCTTTCTCCAAATTTGTTTGGCTTTATCCAAAAAAAAGCACGGGAACAGCTGAAGTCGTGGACCGGTTAAAGAGACAAGCGACTATTTTTGGAAATCTTCGGCGAATAATTTCCGATAGGGGTACAGCTTTCACCTCGACAGCCTTTGAAAACTACTGCAAAGAAGAAGACCTCGAACATCTGATGATCGCAATCGGAGTACCTCGTGGAAATGGTCAAGTGGAAAGAATCCACAAGATTGTTGTGCCAATGCTGACGAAGGCGAGCGTAGGGAACGCAACTAACTGGTATAAACATGTAGACCGAATACAGCAGATAATCAACAATTCACCATCAAGGAGCACGAAGTTCACTCCTTTCCGGATACTCACTGGCTTAGAGATGCGAATCCCTGAATATCCAGATATGCGTGAGTGGTTGGACGAAACAATGGCTCAAGACTTGCAGATAGAAAGAGAGTTGATGAGAGAAGAAGTCTGCCAAAACATCGAGTCAATTCAAGGAGAAAACAAGAGATCATTTGACAAAAATCGAGTTCCTGCAAAGGATTACGAGTTGAACGCGTTAGTCGTCATCAAGCGCACGCAATTCAGGATGGGGATGAAGCTCAGACCGACATTTTTGGGACCCTACAGGGTTGTAAAGAAACTTAATGACTTAAGGTACGATGTTGTGAAAATTGGTGAACATGAAGGGCCGAACAAGACAACGAACGTGGCCGAAAATATGAAACCATGGAATCCTTCATTCGGGACGAATGACCCGTCAGGATCGCCGATTGTGGGATGAGTAGTCACATTAACAAGTGACAACGTACGACCGACACAGGACTATAATACCACCAATACACACAAACAAGAAACGAGCCAAATACTTACGACAGCACATAACAGAAAAAAGAAACACATAGGAAAGAAAACACAAGAAGATCGTCCCCTCCACCAAGTTAGTTAGGTACATAATTAACGTATGCATGTTTAAATATAAAAGTAGAACAATCATGATTCACTGTAAAACTAACCCTTGTGCTGACCGGTAGTCACTGTAATTTGTAATCGATTCAATGTTTTAAATAAATTTTAACAAAACGATCGAAAAGTGTTTCATTGTAGGAAAGAGATCCTACAATTTGGGAGCATCGTCCGGGATATCGGATACGGGATATTTTATTAAAAAAAGCAAATTATCGCTAAAGTTTTTTTGTTCATCCTATCTGTGTTCCCGCTAAGTGAACGGGAAAATACGAAAAAGTGCTGTAAGAAAAAAAAGGACCTTTGGTCTTTAGACATATGTGAATGTACAGTTTCTGTTTGAGAAAAGTGATTTTTTTGCTATCTAGAAAGAACCTATGGTCCTTATACCTATATGAATATATAGTTTTTTTTTTGTTGAGAAAAGTGGTGTGCGCAAATTAACTAATTAAAAAAAAGATATAATCTGTGTCGTGTGCGCATTCAAGAAACAAAAGGTTTTTATACCTTATATATATATATAACATCTGTGCGCACATTCGTTTAGAAAAAAAGAAAAGAAACATCGAAAAAACTACAACAGCTGAAAAAAAAAGAAGTTCGTTTGGCTACAAAAAAAAAAAGGTCTTTATACCGAATATATACAAACATTTGTGTGCGCGGTCGCTCATAGTGAGAAGAACAAAGAAAAGCAAAAAAAAAAAGAACTAAAAAAAGGGCATCAATCTGAAGCGGTGTTAGCGTGGTGTAGTGTGGTGTGCCAAACGAAAAAAAAAGGCAAAACGAGCGGGAAAAATTCAAAAATTCATTGAGGAAAAATCAGCTTTTTCCTTGATGGATGGCAGCTGCACCGTCCACTTTTCAGCTGATTCCTTTGATGAAATTAACATGGGCATGTCCTAGGCGGGAAGCACATGCCGAAAATCCGATGCAAATTCGCCAACGAAATCACTACTTCGTTGGAAGTTGTTTATTCACCGACCCAGTTGATGAAAAACATGGTGGTTGCATAATCTATGAATTCACTGCATAAATGTATGTGGTTTATTCATCAGTTCAATATTTTCGATGAAAATGGTAATGAAAATTCAATTATCAAATCACAAGATATAGAAGTAGGTAGTTGTTTATTCAGCTATTAGTTAATTCAATATGAAAAATGTGAAACAAATTAAATAAATAGTAAATTCATTAACAATGTTGTGTTGTGAATTATTTGTGATTGGTAAATTAAAATATAGAACTAAAACTTTAAATTAAAGTTAAATCACTAGGTCAGTGGTTGTTGGTTAATCACCACTTCATTTGCGAAGTGGTGATGAACCAAAAAACTGAAATACTTTGAGAAAATCTGAGATTGCCCCTTTTTAATGGAAATTCATAAGTCCTCTTATAATATTTACTGTCAGTAGACAATGTCAACATAGAGAACACAAAAAAAAATCAACTTCTATCAAAACACACAATGGCGGTGCACACTTTACAAAGCATATGAGTGGACATAGAAGATGAACTGATGAACTTCTACATGACTTTTCAACAGTTTTTTCATCTTATAATTTTCCATATCAAAAGCAATTTTTAATTCAACGACAGAAAGGGTTGTTTTCTAAACATAAAGCAGAAAGTGGGTTCAAATCTATGAACTGAGGAAACCTTGCATGACTCTTCACTTATTAAATCATTACATGTCGTTTCCTTGTATTATCTGGCAAGTGGATTGATTGCTGTTGTCTTGTTGTTTTCTACACACAAAGCAAAAAGTGGGTTCAAATCTATGAACTGAGGAAACCTCGCATGACTCTTCACTGACTAAATCATTGCATGACGTTTCCTTTTATTATTTGGCTAGTGAATTGATTGAAGAATTCAGCTATAAAATTCATTGGGGACGATATTTCCCGCTGGGAACTTTACAACGTACCTACATATGTAGAAGAACCACGTCCAGGCAAATTGATGTATAGATGAGCAACAGAAAAAACCATCAAGCGATATTGTAGCTATTATTTAAGTGTTTAATGTATACACATTTTTATATTAAGGTAAGCGACTGACCGAGCCAAATTTTTTATTACTTTATTACTGTTCAAGTTATTTCTTGTTTTACCGTTGGAAAACGGGTAAAGATTTTTTGTTTGAAATTCAACCTTTTTTAATATTGTGAGTCAAATTAAATATAATAACGATGGATAGGGGCGAGATTCTATCGATGACAATGGACGACTTACGAATCAAATTGACAGAACTAAATTTAGATACACGAGGACTGAAACGAGTACTGCAAGACAAACTGCTCATCCACTTCGAGCTATCGCGTGACGATGACCATTTTGAAGAGGCTATGGAGAGACAAGAGGCGGATCAGGTCGAGGCTAGGAGGGGAAGCAAATTTACTTTGCGAGATATCAGGATTCCTTGAATCATTTCGATGGAAGTGGGTCCAAAGATATTAATCTTTGGATCCAAGAATTTGAGGAGAATGAGTTAACAGTGGGTTGGGATGACATCCAGAAGTATATAAACGCGAAGTTGTTGCTCAGGAGTGCTGCAAAATTATTCGTGAGGAGCCAGGTCATTGACAAAAGCTGGGGTGCTTTGAAAAGAAGTTTAATGAAAGAATTTAGCACAAAGCTGTTGGCGGCAGAGGTACATCGTAGACTGAGATCGAAGCAAAAGAAACAATCGGAATCGTTCTTGGAATACCTCTATGGGATATTAGAATTGGGGAAACTCATTACACTTGACGATTAGAGTGTTAGTGAGTACTTCTTCGAAGGGATCCCTGATTCTAGGCAAAATAAGGTGGCGTTGTACCAAGCCACAACCATAGAGGAGCTAAACGTCCAGATTCGGGCTTATGAACGAGTGAAGGGATCCCACTCACAGTCTTCAAACTCGAGGGGAAACCAGCCCCCTTTGTACGTACCGAACAGTAGTGTTCCTTTTCAAACGCAAATCAAGCATGAAAGAAAGATGAATGCTTGCTTTAGATGTGGTGAGACCACTCACCTGGCGAGAGAATGCCGATCGGGGTCAACGATGAGGTGCTTCAAATGCAATCAACCAGGTCATAGGGCTCGCGATTGCAGAGCAGAATTATCAACAACTGCAAGACGCGTTGATCATAGGAACGGACAGCCTGCACCAACAGGCAACCGAAGTAATTCATGGCTGGAAGCTCGCACCAATTTAGCTATCGGTACGAACCGATCAGGTTTTGGTTCGAGAGCAAATCAAGGTGTGGCTGGAAGAAGGCATAATACAACGAAGCAAATCCGAGTACGCATCACCGATCGTGCTGGTGGCAAGGAAAAATGGAACGAAGAGGTTGTGTTGTGATTATAGGAAGTTAAACGAAAAGGTCATGCGAGATAATTTCCCAATGGCACAAATAGACGAAGTAATCGAGCGTCTACAAGGAGCAAAAGTATTTACGTCATTGGATTTGGTGAATGGTTTCTTCCATGTTCCGATGGATATAGATTCTAGAAAATACACAGCATTCGTGACACAAGACGAACAGTACGAATTCCTGTATGTGCCGCTTGGAAACTCAAATTCCCCGGCAGTATTTGATGGATTCATCAACTCGATCTATAGAACATTAATTCAAGAACGAGTAGTGGAAGCATACATGGATGATCTCATCATGCCACCCATAGATAAAGAGGAGGGCATTGAGAAATTGAAGCTGGTGCTGGAAGTCGGTAGGAAGTACGGTTTACGTATAAATTGGAATAAATACCAATTTCTAAAAAGAAAGATTGAATTCCTCGGGTACATGGTCGAGGACTGTGCTGTTAAGCCATCTACGGAGAAAACGAGAGCTGTCGCAGAATATCCAGTTCGTTGATGGATATGCCATGGTGGCTAAACCCTTGTCAGACTTATTGCGAACAGAGAACAAGTTTGTTATGGGAGCTGAGCAGTTGATTGTTTTTGAACAACTGAAGGCATCATTAGTCAGTGCGCCCCTGCTGAAATTATTCAACCCAAAGGCAGATACCGAGATTCACACCGACGCTTGCCAGTTTGGATATGGTGCAGTGTTAATGCAAAGGGATGTGGAAGATCGGATGCTACATCCAGTTCAGTATATGAGCCGAAAGACCGGGCAGAGTTAGGAGAAGTTCCATTCGTACGAGCTAGAGGTGTTGGCGATCATTGAAGCCCTGAAGAAATGGCGAGTGTATGTTCTGGGTATGCAATTTAAAATCATCACGGATTGCAACGCGTTCGCACAAACGATGAAGAAGCAGGATGTTCCTCTCAGGGTAGCGCGATGGGCGATGCTTCTCCAAGAATTCCATTATACAATTGAACATCGTTCGGGTTCGAGGATGAAACATGTGGATGCGTTGAGCCGAGTGTTTTGCCTGATGATCGAAGATTCAGTTAATCATCGGATTAAAGAAGCACAGTCGAATGAAAACTGGATCAGAACGGAGAAGACATTCTTTATTTCGGAAATAACGAAGAAAGTAACGGAAGTGGTAAGAGGATGTGTCAAATGCCTTATCGCTGACTCCAAAGCCGGAAAGAAGGAAGGATTGCTGAGACCAATCAACAAGGAAGACAAGCCGTTAGGAACCTACCACTTAGACCACGTTGGACCGATGGAGCAAACGCATAAGCAGTACAATCATATTTTGGTGGTGGTTGATGCTTTCTCCAAATTTGTTTGGCTTTATCCAAAAAAAAGCACGGGAACAGCTGAAGTCGTGGACCGGTTAAAGAGACAAGCGACTATTTTTGGAAATCTTCGGCGAATAATTTCCGATAGTGGTACAGCTTTCACCTCGACAGCCTTTGAAAACTACTGCAAAGAAGAAGACCTCGAACATCTGATGATCGCAATCGGAGTACCTCGTGGAAATGGTCAAGTGGAAAGAATCCACAAGATTGTTGTGCCAATGCTGACGAAGGCGAGCGTAGGGAACGCAACTAACTGGTATAAACATGTAGACCGAATACAGCAGATAATCAACAATTCACCATCAAGGAGCACGAAGTTCACTCCTTTCCGGATACTCACTGGCTTAGAGATGCGAATCCCTGAAGAAGAAGAGAAGAAGTCTGCCAAAACATCGAGTCAATTCAAGGAGAAAACAAGAGATCATTTGACAAAAATCGAGTTCCTGCAAAGGATTACGAGTTGAACGCGTTAGTCGTCATCAAGCGCACGCAATTCGGGATGGGGATGAAGCTCAGACCGACATTTTTGAGACCCTACAGGGTTGTAAAGAAACTTAATGACTTAAGGTACGATGTTGTGAAAATTGGTGAACATGAAGGGCCGAACAAGACAACGAACGTGGCCGAAAATATGAAACCATGGAATCCTTCATTCGGGACGAATGACCCGTCAGGATCGCCGATTGTGGGATGAGTAGTCACATTAACAATTGACAACGTACGACCGACACAGGACTATAATACCACCAATACACACAAACAAGAAACGAGCCAAATACTTACGACAGCACATAACAGAAAAAAGAAACACATAGGAAAGAAAACACAAGAAGATCGTCCCTCCACCAAGTTAGTTAGGTACATAATTAACGTATGTATGTTTAAATATAAAAGTAGAACAATCATGATTCGTCGTCGCTGTAATTTGTAATCGATTCAATGTTTTAAATAAATTTTAACAAAACGATCGAAAAGTGTTTCATTGTAGGAAAGAGATCCTACATACATAACACCTATTACTAGGTACATATTTTTTTTTTAATTAAATGATTGTGACCTGGAAAAAGATATCTTACCTCAACTCATTCATTTAATTTCAAAAGCAATCAAGAATCAAAAATCGGTGTGTAAGTGCAATAACAGACTACGAATGTAATACTACATTTTGACTACCCCAAGTTAGGCAATTTCGTTTAAAATTTCCGAATTTTATCCGAGTTCACCATCGGTTACTTTGTAAAGGTATTGCACCACCCAACAACAACAATATTGTTGGATCAGAAATGTTGAATATGTGCCATCAAAATCCTTTCGTAATAAATTTTCATCATAGGTTTTTACATTTTTATTTCGTTACTATGATATTTTGTTAGCTTTTAAAAATAATCTACTGCCATAAGAACATCAAACAAAAAAATGTACGTATTGAAATATTCTTTTTTTAGGAATATATTTGGAAACAACTCAGGACTTTGATTTCTGTTGGGTTTAACAGAAACGTAGAATTGACCCCACTGCCCCCCTGGATCCGCGCCTGGCTTAACGTAATAATGAAAGATTCAATTAAATGAAGAATTAAAGATGGGGTGGGTTTTCATAAATGTTTTTTTTATTATTAAAATTGCGTTATAAAGGTATTAATTTTGTGTAGGTTAACTGTCACGGTAACCTTGATTGTCTGGCGGTCCCAGGTTGCCAGTGCAACAATGGCCCGCCACAATTTTTTTTTTGGTTCCCCACGTTTTTTTTTTTGTTTGACCATCAAGTTAAGTGTTCACCGTGCTTTCATCATTGCTGAACTGTATTTATGCTTGACGTACTTTTTTTTCAAAAAAATTTGTATCAAAAAAATTTGGGACGTATACAAACGAAAAAAAAAGACAAACATATACAAACGAAAAAAAAGACAAACATAGACAAACGATTTTCTATCGAACTGCGTTTTTAGATTTTTCGAGCGTTATAGTTGGTGGGCCAACTACATGTCCAAAAAAAAGTAATAATTAATTAAAAATAGAAATAAATACAAATTAAAAAAAATAACACGATGAAAAATCATTATAAAAAATTCCAAAATTGTTGAGTAACTTACCTAACTACCTACGTGTTTTTGGAACTACAAGAAATGCGCTTTTCATGATTATGTTTGAGTTAAAATAATTTAAATTTATTTTAAGTAAGCCCCCCTAAGCCATTCGCTGAAAAAACAGCGAAAACTCATAGGTAGTTAGGTAGGTACTCAACAATTTTGGAACTACCTATCAATATCTATAATATACTTTCTATTGCATACAGAAAAGAAACTCATTAAAAGCGTTAAGCAGACGGCAAAATTCAAGTAAATGAACAAGTACCTATAGAATTACAATTATTTTTGTTTGCTTTTTTTAAATTATTTAAACTGAATAAATAATGCTCAAGGTGTAACTTAAGTCTTTTTAGATGCAGCCTAAATGCAGGGCACTCCTTAAAAAGAATATAAAAAAAAGAATAAAGTCTTAATTATCGCAATTTCGAATGCAAGTTGAAACTGTGGATACCCAAATAAAAGAGAAAAAATATATTGTCAAACAAATTTGGGACGTATACAAACGAAAAAAGACAAACATAGACAAACGATTTTCTATCGAACTGCGTTTTTGGATTTTTCGAGCGTTACAGTTGGTGGGCCAATGCTCCATATAATTAATATATAATTAATTAAAAATAGAAATAAATACAAATTAAAAAAATGAATACGATAAAAAATCATTATAAAAAATAGACAAACGAATGCATATGTTTTAAAATTTAAATAAAATTTGGTTAAAAAAATTTTTGTTGTCAAAAAAATTTGGGACGTATACAAATGAAAAAAAAAACAAACATAGACAAACGATTTTCTATCGAAGATTTTTCGAGCGTTATAGTTGGTGGGCCAACTACATGTCCCAAAAAAAGTAATAATTAATACAAAATAGAAATAAATACAAATTAAAAAAAATAACACGATGAAAAATCATTATAAAAAAGAGACAAATTAATGCATATGTTTTAAAATTTTAATAAAATTTGGTTAAAAAAACTTTGTTTTTCAAAAAAATTTGGGACGTATACAAACGAAAAAACAGACAAACATAGACAAACGATTAACTATCGAACTGCATTTCTAGATTTTTCGAGCGTTATAGTTGGTGGGCCAAACTCCGTTAATTTATTTGAAGTGGCTATATAAAAAAAACGGTGAGTGTACAAACAAATCTTAATCTTGTACGAACGTAGACAAACGATGTACAAACGATTGCAATTAACAGTTTTGCTCAACTCAATAGTTGGTGGGCCAACTACATGCAAGCGTTGATACGTCATTATATATAAAAAAAAATAGACTGGGTTCGGAATCATTTTTTGTTCTTGAAATATTTGAGACGAAATTTTTTTAAAATTTTTTTTTTTTTATATTTCACGCGCGCAAAAGGGGTTCTGGCTACCCTTAAAATGTTTTTAACACAGCACGAGCGATTATGTAAATAGGATAGGATTAAGAAGGAGATACCGATTCACATTGGTTTTGAACGTTTGCACATCGAAATGAGAGGGGAAAGTCGAGTCGGGTAAAGCATTCCACATTCGTGTGGTGCGACTGAAGAAAGAATCTCTGTTCATTACAGTTCGTCCGAAGTTGGGCTAGAGGGTAAACTGATGGGCATTCCTAGAAGCGCGAGTATAACAGTTGAATTTTTTAAGGGGAGGAATGCAACTGGCTATTTCACTAGAACACTGTTTATAATAATAGCGATAAAATAGAGAAAGACACGAAACATTACGGCGCTGTTCGAGAGATGTAATTGTTTGTGTTATAGATCTTTCACCTATCATTTTTAAAGCTCTTTTTTGTATTCTGTCCAAAAAACTCAATTGAGTTTTTGGAGCTCCTGCCCAAACATGCGAATTATACTCAAGTTTTGGACGAATAAAGACTTTGTAGATCACAGCCAGATCAGAAGGGGAAAAAAACTTCTTGCATCTACGGAGAAAACCTAAACACTTAGCAGCGTTTTTGGTGACACCAAATATGTGGTCATTCCACAAAAGCTGGTCTGTGACACACATACCGAGAACTGAGAGCTGTTTGGTTTCTTTGATGCAAGTCCGTCCATGGAAAGCGGCATTGGGGTTGGGTTTCGCTTTAACGACAGGAGACAGCATTGAGATTTAGAAGCATTAAATTCTACGCGGTTTTTGATTCCCCATTGGACAATGCTGTCGAGATCAGAATTTAATGAGCTTATCATAAGCTGTCGTTCAAGTTGCACATCCGAAGGACATGGATGAGAATCTGTAAACGAATATGAGAAGCTGAGGGTACTATCGTCAGCGAAACAGTTTAATGGATTAGTAGTTTCAGACAAAAGATCATTTATAAAAATAAGGAAGAGAGTCGGAGACAAAACGGAGCCCTGGGCACACCAGCATTTATTTTGTGGATTTCAGACTTGAAACCGTCCAATACGACTTGTATTGAGCGGTCCGAAAGGTAATTTCTAATCCAACGAAGAAGAGATTCATCTACACCAAATGCACGCATTTTCGATAAGAGAGCTTGGTGCCAAACTCTATCAAACGCTTTTGAAATATCAAGTGCAATAATCTTACTTTCTCCAAAATATAGGGTCAAAGGTAAGGGTCAAAGGTAAGGAACAACTCTTAAGTGTTGGCAGTTTGACCTGCAACGTCGGGAATCCGAGTAGGCTCGTCAACAATCTGAGTCAGGTGGTTTAACTCAGCAAAAATCTCGACATACCTTCCTTCGGGTGTTGTCTGACCAGAATAGCGTAGCAACGAAGAATTGTGTACATTGAAATCGCCCGTAACAATGATTTCACTGTGCGGATAATGGGAAACAATTCTCAGGATTGAGTAGGACAGCGCATCGAATTCGTTAGAAGTCGAATTACTATCCAAACTTGGGCTACGATAAACGAAACATGTATGGATGATGTGCTTATTAACGGTGAATTTTAACCACATGAAGTTAAAGTTTGTACTTAAACAAGGGCCATATTGTAGTTAAAGCTGATAAGCCACATCATTACGTACATGTATTGCGAGACCATGGTGTAAGAAAATTAAAGGCACTAAGCTATAACCATGTAGGTAGGGCTGGCCACGAGACGAGACTCTGCGAGACTTTTGTAAGTCTCGTCTCGCTCTCGTTAAAAACGAAAATGTTCAGTCTCGTCTCGGTATCGTGTCGGTCTCGTATAATTAAGTCTCGTCTCGGTCTCGTCTCCGAAAAATACGATTTCCGGCCTTGTTGATTATTGGAACGAAATATTTTCGATTTTCGAACACATGCAGAAGAAAATATCTATTTAACTGAAACTGGATTTTTTAATTTATTAAGACTTTGTAAATTTCGGTCCAAATATACAGTCTCGTCTCGGTCTCGTCTCAGTTGCTCAAAAGCCAGTCTCGTCTCGTCTCGGTATCGTCATGCGAGACCGAGATCGAGACCGAGACTTTTCACGTCTCGTGGCCAGCCCTACATGTAGGCTGAATTCGGAGTAATCAGAATTTTCATCTACCTGGGTTTCACTAAGTGCCAATACTGCTGGCCTGTTTTTTACAGTGTGCACGTACACTGCACAGAAATTCTTTCTCAGCCCCCGAATGTTGCTGATATCGACCTTAAATTCACCTACCATTACGAAAAACAAACATAAAAAACCAAATCAGACAGTTAACTATACTATTATTGAGTTTGGGCCCCAATAAAACTCCACAATACATATGTTAACAGTGTTATGCCTTATTAGTTTGTATTGATCCGCCCCTGGAAACCCAAAACCAATAACAGCAATTTATCTGATTTGCTTCAACTCAATCAATTACACACATTGCATGAGATGAGCCACACATTGTATGTAATTATTAAGCCAAAGCAATGTGAATGATGAAAGAAGGAGAGATATGGAAAAAATTTACCGCTTGCTGATTTTAGTTTTGTGCAGCATCAGGTTCATGGGCATGGTGCACTTTTATTGTTGTTTTTGTACACAAGCACAAGCACTGACACTGGCACTTTTTTTTATTGCAATTTTTGTTTGTGTTTCTCTTTTTTTTTGTGGATTTTATTATTGAATTAGGCTATTGATTTTTTTTCATACGGTGGTGGGTTCGCAGAGATTTATAGATTATTATTTTGATTTCACACTGATAAAGGTGATGGTATATGGACACAGGTTGGTTTATTATTTTTTTTTTTTTTAATTTGTTTGTTTAATTTTTTATTTTTTTGGGGTATTGGCTAAAGGTCTCAACATCCGACTCGTCTGTTCGCGGTGGGATGCTGTTCGGTACTCAATATTTACCAATTTGTTATTGTGTAATTATGTGTAAATTAAAATAAGTCTGAAGTGAATATCTTATTCCGTTCTCGAAATATTCCAGATAAATGACATTTTACAGCTCCTTTTTAAATTGCTGTTGTAAAAAATGGTTTATTGAATTTGTTAGAAAACCTTTTCAGCACGTTATGACAATGTTATCTGTAAAATAAAATTTATCCCAGGTCGATATCTTTATTCATTCTCGAGATATGGTGGACGAAAAAAGTACCCCGAACGAACGTACATACACAGATACAGACATCTTGCTAAAAAGGACGAATTCTGCTTCTGGAGACCTCAAAACGTGAAGATATGTCAACATTTTCAATTCGACAAATCGCACCAATTACAATAACTTCCAATGGGAAGTTAAAAACGTTCAGGGGTGTGTAAGGTAGCCCAATTCTTTCGGTGAAGATGGTGTGATCTGAAGCCGATCATCCACAATCTTTCCGGGAATCCAAATAATGGCCGCCAAATGCCCAGGTTGGGTGGGTAATGGCCACACTGCAACAATATCCGCAGTGCCCTTGTGTAAGGTAAGTGTCCGTCCGCTTTTTCACCTTTTGTGAGTTCGGGCCTGATATGTGTTTTTGTTGCTGGTGAGGTTAAGTTTTGGGGGCAAGATGTCCTCCATTTCGGCGAGCTAACTGCCGTGCTTCGCAAGCAGGCCGCGTCCCCTGGAACTTGACATTTCATCCTTTTTACAACCTCTTCCTATCCAAATTTCCTAACCTTTTCTTTTTCCTACCCTATCTATTTACCGACCTTTCCGCCCCTCATCTTGCCTCGCAACAAATGGCACTATTTTTTGCAAGAAAAATTCCCTCGTTTATACTAAATTTGTTTTAATTAAATTGGTACATACATCGTATCAATTTTTTGAGATCTTTATATGGAGGCTAGATAGCATTTTATTCAAGAAACCAGGGAAACTGCTCCGATTTCGACGATTTTTTTTAATACAAGGAATCAAAATTAGAAAAATGTTGACAATTCAAAAATTTACGCTCTCCACAAACATTTTTTTAAAACTCAAAAACTAAAAATTAAAAAAAAATATTTTTGTATTTTGTTTTTAAAATATATTTAAGCTAAAAAAACACCAGCGGTTTTTTTTTTCATTTGTATTAAATACTTAAGCCTAGCAGTAGGCCAGTCGAAATGTAATTTTTAATTACAAAAATTAAATAGTGGATTTTTTTCTTTTAATCGTTAGAGGGTTCAGTACGGTTTTCGACCGCCTATCTCTTTTGCGTCAGCCACCATTTTGAATTTTCGGATAATTGGTTTTTGTTAAATAACTGGTTTATGTTTAACTTATCACTAAAAGTGCCCTTAACAAAAGTTGTTTAAAATTTAATTATCTACAACTTTGGTGAAATCAATTTTTTGTCTAAGATTGATAGTTTTCGATATAATCCGTGATAATTGTGATTCCAATCGGTTATTTATAGGTTATCCGCAATAAAGGATATTTTTGTATAAAAACAAAAGGATAATTTTTTTATTTCAATAATTAAGGAGGCCGTGAGGAGTTTAAATAAAAAATTTCGACCTCCTAGCTCTTCAACTTCGGCTGTCATCTTGAATTTAAAGCAAGTTGGTTTTTGTTGAACAAATCATTTACGAACTACGAATTACTATTTATAATCTGTGGATTGGGCCTCCTGGGGACACCACCTTAAAAAAACGAGCCTGAACCTCTACTCAAGCGGTGGTGTGGAAAAGAGTTCTAGTCTTAGTTCGGATAACTTGATTTTCAAATGAAGTCGAAAATTATCAATTGTAATCAAAAGTAATTACGGAAACCACAGCTAAAAAATTCTCTTTGAAAGTGTCACCAACTACAAACAAAAAAAGCAAACACAAAGCGGAAACAATCACAGAAAGCCATGCTGTAATAATAGAAAAGACAAATACGAACACGAATGACACTCAAATGTCGATATTCCGCGCACAATATTATGGTCTGGTCAATCAATTGTGTCCGAAAAAGGGTGTAGACTTCTCCAAATAATCTGCTACAATTATTGATTTCGCTCATTGAATAGCGTACTGCAAAACGAAAAGCAGAACGAAATTTTTCGTTTATGATTTCGTTGTGTCATTTTTGTATGGGATTTTTCGTTTCGCATCAGCAGCTTACTAGGCTTAAAGTTCAAAACCAAGTACAGTAAAACCCGCTTATATTCACGATGCGATGAACACAATTTTTTAAGGTAAATATTTTTTATTTATTTAAAATTTAATTCGACAACCGCAATTCCCTCCACAGTAAATATTTTAAATTTAATTCAAAAAAATATTATTATATGTTATTTTAAATATAAAAGTTCAAAATCAAGTACAGTAAAACCAGCTTATTTTATTTTATTTTATTTTATTTAAAATAATGAATAGTTCTTATTATTTTAATTACGAGAAAATATTTTATAATACACAATATTAAGAAAAAAATATTCAATATTATGTTACATTTAAAAACATTGTTAATGTTAACAATTTGAAAAGCAAACAAATAAAGTTTTTTTTTTTTTGTTTAGGAGTTTAGGTACATAGTTAGGCACCTAGGCACATATTCAATACTTTATTTACATAATATGTCTTCCTCTTCTATTTCATTTCTTTTCGAAATTTATATAAGGCTGACAGTTACTACAGCTATAATCACTTCATGCTTTACAAGCTTGCGTACAGAAAAGCAATGTTTTTCGACAACCGCAATTCCCTCCACAGCCAGATATACATCGACAGAATATTATTTGTAATACGTTTTCCGGAGCAGGTGAATGGTTCATGGAATATGGTATTAGGACGTTTTTAAACTTCCATCCCCATTCGACTGGTGATAAACAATTACCTTAAGCCATAATTAAACGCAATAGACCAAATCTCGATCTCGAAATAGACTTGAAAACCCAATCCCTTTCTCTATCTTACTCCGCCAATAAACGCCCCGTTCGAACCTCGGAACAAACATCGATTCCCCTTCTATATCCAACTCACCTCGTACACCATACTCTTCAAAGATCCAAAAACAAAAAAATGACAGCCGATGACAGCAAGATGAGGGAGAAGATGGACGGAAGGCTTAGTACACAAAGTGAGTCTATTATATCATTAATTGCATCACAAATGAAAGAAAATACCAAGAAACTAGCACAAACAATTCAAGCACAGTTGACCGACATAAGCAACAATATCACCGAAATGAACAAGAGGGTCATACAACTGGAAACATCAGCTAAAAATTCTGAGCTTGATTCAATTAAGTCCGAGATTATTGGGTTAAAATCTGCATTATCTGTTGTCAATGATGAATTAAGAGACACAAAACTAACACTTCAAAATAACAACACAGAGCTTTCCGTAGCTAAATACGAGTTGGCCACTAATGCAAAAAAAATCCACGAATTCAACATTGCACAGGAAATACCAAATAATAAATTGGTTTCTTCTGACGCCGCGCTGCTTTGTTTGGTATTCCTCTTACACCTGAGTAAAACCTCAAATCATATTTTAATCACCTCTGTCACATAATCCCCATTAAACCACCAATATTCAATGAAATTTTCCGCACGCGCCCGAAGAATCATGAAAACAACTCTGCGATCATTATAAAGTTCCGTTCACCTTTTGATAAACACTTTGTTTTGAAATCAATTGCCGTAGGTACAACGAAAAAAAATGGTAAACAACTTTGTCTGAAAGACATTGGTGTCAAATCTGATACCTCAATTTTTCTGCGTGAGAGTCTTGAACTGCTAAAAGCTGCACTTGCATTAAAAAAAAAAACAAAAACAATTGCAATCTGTTTATACCGTACGTGGGCTTGTATACATCAAACCTTACTCAGCCACAGGAGACGAGGGGAAAGCTGAACTCATCGAGAGCATCGAAGACTTAACAAAATTGCCAGTTCTATATGAGATTATTATTATTCTATCAGTGATTGTCAAACTTTTTTAAAAATTTAATTTATTTATTTTTTTTATTTGTTATATTATTTTTTGCACTATTTAATTTTGTATGCACTATTTAATTTTTTATTTAACAATTTTAAACTAATTTATTTATTTATTCATTTTCCTAGAAATATTTTATTTTTTAACTATTATTAAATAAAACTTTTTTAAATGCTTAAAATTCATTTAGTTGCTTTTGGTATATTAGCTAGGATGGGAAGTGGGTTTGTGGTCGCAAAGGTTGATTTGTTATTCATTCCTCGTTGCATGTCTTTTCCATTTTCTTTATTGATTTATGATTGTTTCTCAATCTAGTTCATGTTCCACGGGCGGATATAGTGATGGGATTTTACGTTCGATGATTAATATTCTTAGCGGAATAAAAAATGGTCTGCAAATTTGTCATATAAACGCGAAGAGTTTGTATTTGAAAATGGATGAGTTCAGGTATTTGTTTGAGGGGTCAAAGGTTGATGTGAAGTGCGTTTCAGAAACTTGGTTTATTCCCAACGTTAATGATGTAGTATATAGGTTAAATGGGTACAGACTTTTTCGGGCCGATAGAAATAGTAGAGGTGGTGGCACTGCAATTTATTTACGTGAGGGTATAACTTTTAAGTTCAATTGCAGGTCCGGAATTGAAAGCGAGATGGAATATATATTTATAAACATAATATCAGGAGAACATTACCTACTCTTAGGTGTTGTTTGCAGACCTAACCGAAATGTCAACATTACCCCACTTTTTACTCTCTTAGAAGAAATATCTTTAAATGCTTTCAAAAGTTGTTTTAGTTGGTGATTTAAATAGCAATTTATTAGAAGACCGTTCACTTATTGAAAGTATGAGGACTTTTAATTTATTCCCGGTGAATACTTATTTTCCTATACATTTATCTACAAATACAAACACACTTCTGGATGAGTTCTTTGTTAGCGACTCAAACAGCGTTTTATATTATGATCACCTCTCTGCCCCCGGTTTTCTAGGCATGATCTTATATATTTAACCTTAGATTTTGGTGTAGATTATTCTCCTACTTCCTATGAGTACCGAGATTTCAATTATATTGACTATGCTGCACTTGAGCAAAATACTCGAAGTATTGAATGGGAGAGAGTCTACGGCATAACATCTTCAACTGACTAAATCGAATTCATTAACAACAATATCGTCAACCTTTTCAATCACCATGTCCCTCTTATCACTAAAAATGTTAACCACCATCACCGCTCCTGGTTTACTGAAGAAATTCGTCAGCTTCTGAAACAACGTAAACATCGATGGAAGCGCTTCAAGTTAGATGTGCTTCACAATATGTATCGTGAACTGCGGAACAAAGTAGTCCGCAAAATTCGGGTAACTTAAACTCGCAGTGGCTTAAGTTTGTCTATTAGTGGGCGACAACTGTGGAAGAACTTGCGAGAATTAGGAGCTGGAAAACAGAATCGAGTTCATGATGATGTTGACGTAAATCTACTCAATCATAATTTTACCACACTACCGTTTCCGTTTTTGTCTGATGTTTCTTTAAACGGTTCCAATACACTCGATTTACATATTGATTCGTTAGATTTGCAGCAACGACTTTTCCAGTTTTCATGAGTTGATAGTACTGATGTAGTGGAGAGTATTACTTCTATTAAATCGAATGCTGTAGGGATAGACAGACTTCATCCTGTGTTTGTAAAGGCTATTCTTCCAGTTATCCTTCCCTTTATTACGCATACATTTAACACTATCCTAATGACAAATGTTTTTCTTAGCCAGTGGAAGTTGGAATATAGGCCAATTTCAGTTCTCTCCTTCATATCTAAAGTATTCGAAAAAAGTTATGCAGAAGCAGATTAATGTTCATCTTAGAACCCATAATATTCTCTCACCAATCCAATCTGGTTTTCGACCTAAGCATAGTCGTAGAAGATATCAGACAGGCCCTGGATGATGATCGTGTCACCTTTTTGGTGCTTCTCGATTTGTCCAAGGCCTTTGACACGATAGATCATATTAATCTATGCAATAAGCTTTTGTCGTTATACCAGTTTTCTCCTTCTTCTGTGAGCTTATTGCAGTCGTATCTTTGTTATAGGAAACAAGCTGTATCTGCCGCGAATAACTTATTAGTTTTTCTTTCCACGACACGATGAGTCCCACAAGGCTCATTACTTGGACCTCTTCTCTTCTCCCTTTACATTAATGAGCTTCCTCAACAAATATTAACTTCTTCGGTTCAAATGTTTGCAGACGATGTCCAATTATTTAAAAAATGTCCCCTCGGTCTCATTGACATTGCTCTATAAACCTGGATCTGCAGAATATTTGTTTTTGGTCATTAAGAAATGGGTTGTTTTTAAATCCTCAGAAGTCTAAATGCATAGTTATTATAGGAAGTCCTTAGATTTATCATATTTTCCTACCATATTTCTAAATAACTCTCCTATTGAATATGTTCAAACTGCAAAAATCCTCGGAATCATTTTTAATAGGACACTAAATTGGGATATCCATATAATGCGGCTGTTGATTGATGCTTGCAAGAACACTTGTTCTTCCTATTCTTACCTACGGATGTGAATTATTCTGCAAAAGTGACGCAGCCAGTAGACGTAAAATTAACGTATCCTACAATAACACTGTTTGTTATATTTATGGCTTAAGACGATTCAATCATATTTCAAATTTTTCAAGAAGAATTTGTAATTTCTCTTTTGACAATTTGCTGCGCAACAGGACCTTAATTTTACTCTTTAATGTAATTCAAACACACTACCCTTGTTATCTCTTTGACAGACTACGTATGACTTCATCTGATACATCGGAACAACTCATTCTTCCTCGTTTTTCCTACTTGACTTCTAAACGTCAATTCTTCATCAACGCAATCCGCTTGTGGAACAACTTACCACGGCATGTTACGAGGGTGCGGGGCATTGAAAACTTTCGTAATGAGCTACACATCTACTTTCAATCATATTCTGGCTAATATACTAAAAAAATAAAAAAAAAATTTTAAATACTAATTTTCTATACATATTTTTTTATACTTATTCCTTATTAAATTGTAAATTTTATTGTTTTTGTAATTATGAATTATAAACATACACGCCGCTTCACTTGAATAGAAACAAACTTTTTGTTTTATGTCTGAGCGTGTAGCGCTTTGGTAAATTTATAAATTCACCTTTTGGTTTTAGTTCCTATAAGGGGGATCTATTGCGAATAAAACTGTAGAGACAGAATAATTCAGGAAAATACCATTAGGTTATTTGTTACCACTTTTTTAATTACTTCATTTAAAACACTGTTTTTTTTTGCGCCACTTAAATACAAACATTCTCTTAAATAAGGGACCAAATTGAAAAAGTACATTAAAAACTGGGTAGTTTTTTATTCGTAATCATATTTTAATTTGTTTGCTACCATCTTTATTTGAAATAACTTGAAAAACCCATTTGGAGACTGAATCATGCAGTTATTCTTATTTTATATAATTTAAAGAAATTGCACTTCATGCTTCTTTGATTGCAGCAATTAGTGATTCTTTGTCCTCATATTGTCGGTCAGAATCGTAAACTTTACGAACCATCCATCCTAAGTTTTCAATAATATTTAGTTCTGGAGAATACGGTGGCCATTGAAGTAAGGTAACATTTTTCTCGGATATCCTGTTAATGATCCTTGCGTTGAGGATTGCCATGGTCCAAGGACATCGGTTAACTTAGGAAAAGCTTCTTGCAGTATTTCCTTTTAAGAGTTTGCCGTCATTTTCAATGTCGGAAAGTCCAGAACAAATGTTCAAAACCAGAAAATAGAACCCACACGCCATTACACCGCCTTCTTGGCTATGGTGGCGTTCCAAAAATCTGGGTTCCCCCCTTACCTATAATATGAAAATAGTAATTATATCCGTCCGGGCCATCATAATTTATTTTTTTTTCGTCAAAAAATACCACTTTTGTCCACTCTTCCTTCCACGACATATTCTTCCTGCTAAAATCTATCATATTCTGTCTTCGTATTGGATTTAACGGTGGTTTTTTCTTCAATTTTAGGCGCTTTAAATGTTGTGACCCACGAATAACACGTCTAATAGTGTTAAGACTCGCTGTAATACCACTCTTACCCTTGATTTTAGCAGCAGAGTCGCTTGAATTTGAAGCCAGTCTAATTATCTTTCTTCGGTCTGCATCTTTTGTGGCTCTTGATTGCCTACCTTACATATTTTTCCATAGTTTTCTTTATTTTTATGGTTCGACTAAACAATTTTCACACTTCTACTTATTTTGTTCGAAATTGTGCGTAGGTGAAGCTTGTTTTCCGCGTGTACTTCTATTTTGGCCTTTTCTGCAGATTTTAATGGTTTTCCGCAGCATCTTTTCTTTGATCAAACAATTAATCTTTTTAATCTACACTACTATTATTATAACAATATTTTTTCTACTTACCGTAATCTATAGAGACAAAACGCACACTGTTTCTATTCAAGTGGCGCAAAAAAAACATTGTATTTAATGGAGTAATTAGAAAAGTGGTACAAGATAACCTAATGGTATTTTCCTGAATTATTCTGTCCCTGCAGTTTTATTCGCAATAGATTTCTCTTTTAGGAACTGAAACCAAAAAGTGAATGTATGAATTTATGAAAGCGCCACACGCTCTGATAGAGGAAAAAAGTCTGTTTCGATTCAAGTGGAGCGGAGTGTATGTACATAAGTAGTAGGTACATTTTAACTCATACAAGTAAATTATAAACTATAAATTTGTTCTATAATAGTTTTCATTCCTAATTTTTCATTTCATTTAATTTTTCCAAACATTGATTTATATTAAATCTTATCAATAGGTTATAAGATACTATGTCTTAATGTGTAAGCATTCATCAACAAAGAAAATACAAAATATCCATGGTGCAAAAGTATAGAGTTCACGTTGTTCAGTAAATAAAATAAATAAAATTTACTATATGTATGTACATATGTAGATAGAATTACAATTTTCTATTAAAAAAAAATTAAAGAATTGTGCGTTCGGGCCTGTCAAATTGCACACACATACAATCACAGAAAAAAATTTATTTTGTTTGCGAATTCCTTACAACAACAAAAATAGTTATATAATAGATCTCCAATAGTTGAAAAGAAAGCGACATAAAATACATCTCTCACGGGCTTGATAAATGGTGTCTTTGGCTTGATGCGGTTTATTGTAGAAGGCCGATGTAGCGATGTAGTATCACATCCTGTAAATGCATGTAAAAATAGCACATGTTCTTCGCACAATGGCATCTTGTTCAGACTATGCGAAGAATATATTTTTTGTGGTGTTAAACCATCAAGAAGGTGGTTTAAAAAAAAAATAGTTTTCTTTTTTGGTGCTAAAGCGATTAGTATTACAACCAACAACGTTCAGTACCAGAATTAACCATGGGGTACAATAGTTTTTAGCTCATATGTATTAACATTTTTTAGCTGTCATATCCTATTCTTTTGACTATAAGCGGGTTTTACTGTGGGTTTTTGGTTTTAGACTTTTATAATATACATTCAAAAAACCTTTTATTAATCTATGGCAGTGATATTTAATTTAAGATTATTTTATTTTAATGAGCTACACATCTACTTTCAATCATATTCTGGCTAATATACTAAAAAAATAAAAAAAAAATTTTAAATACTAATTTTCTATACATATTTTTTTATACTTATTCCTTATTAAATTGTAAATTTTATTGTTTTTGTAATTATGAATTATAAACATACACGCCGCTTCACTTGAATAGAAACAAACTTTTTGTTTTATGTCTGAGCGTGTAGCGCTTTGGTAAATTTATAAATTCACCTTTTGGTTTTAGTTCCTATAAGGGGGATCTATTGCGAATAAAACTGTAGAGACAGAATAATTCAGGAAAATACCATTAGGTTATTTGTTACCACTTTTTTAATTACTTCATTTAAAACACTGTTTTTTTTTGCGCCACTTAAATACAAACATTCTCTTAAATAAGGGACCAAATTGAAAAAGTACATTAAAAACTGGGTAGTTTTTTATTCGTTATCATATTTTAATTTGTTTGCTACCATCTTTATTTGAAATAACTTGAAAAACCCATTTGGAGACTGAATCATGCAGTTATTCTTATTTTATATAATTTAAAGAAATTGCACTTCATGCTTCTTTGATTGCAGCAATTAGTGATTCTTTGTCCTCATATTGTCGGTCAGAATCGTAAACTTTACGAACCATCCATCCTAAGTTTTCAATAATATTTAGTTCTGGAGAATACGGTGGCCATTGAAGTAAGGTAACATTTTTCTCGGATATCCTGTTAATGATCCTTGCGTTGAGGATTGCCATGGTCCAAGGACATCGGTTAACTTAGGAAAAGCTTCTTGCAGTATTTCCTTTTAAGAGTTTGCCGTCATTTTCAATGTCGGAAAGTCCAGAACAAATGTTCAAAACCAGAAAATAGAACCCACACGCCATTACACCGCCTTCTTGGCTATGGTGGCGTTCCAAAAATCTGGGTTCCCCCCTTACCTATAATATGAAAATAGTAATTATATCCGTCCGGGCCATCATAATTTATTTTTTTTTCGTCAAAAAATACCACTTTTGTCCACTCTTCCTTCCACGACATATTCTTCCTGCTAAAATCTATCATATTCTGTCTTCGTATTGGATTTAACGGTGGTTTTTTCTTCAATTTTAGGCGCTTTAAATGTTGTGACCCACGAATAACACGTCTAATAGTGTTAAGACTCGCTGTAATACCACTCTTACCCTTGATTTTAGCAGCAGAGTCGCTTGAATTTGAAGCCAGTCTAATTATCTTTCTTCGGTCTGCTTCTTTTGTGGCTCTTGATTGCCTACCTTACATATTTTTCCATAGTTTTCTTTATTTCTATGGTTCGACTAAACAATTTTCACACTTCTACTTATTTTGTTCGAAATTGTGCGTAGGTGAAGCTTGTTTTCCGCGTGTACTTCTATTTTGGCCTTTTCTGCAGATTTTAATGGTTTTCCGCAGCATCTTTTCTTTGATCAAACAATTAATCTTTTTAATCTACACTACTATTATTATAACAATATTTTTTCTACTTACCGTAATCTATAGAGACAAAACGCACACTGTTTCTATTCAAGTGGCGCAAAAAAAACATTGTATTTAATGGAGTAATTAGAAAAGTGGTACAAGATAACCTAATGGTATTTTCCTGAATTATTCTGTCCCTGCAGTTTTATTCGCAATAGATTTCTCTTTTAGGAACTGAAACCAAAAAGTGAATGTATGAATTTATGAAAGCGCCACACGCTCTGATAGAGGAAAAAAGTCTGTTTCGATTCAAGTGGAGCGGAGTGTATGTACATAAGTAGTAGGTACATTTTAACTCATACAAGTAAATTATAAACTATAAATTTGTTCTATAATAGTTTTCATTCCTAATTTTTCATTTCATTTAATTTTTCCAAACATTGATTTATATTAAATCTTATCAATAGGTTATAAGATACTATGTCTTAATGTGTAAGCATTCATCAACAAAGAAAATACAAAATATCCATGGTGCAAAAGTATAGAGTTCACGTTGTTCAGTAAATAAAATAAATAAAATTTACTATATGTATGTACATATGTAGATAGAATTACAATTTTCTATTAAAAAAAAATTAAAGAATTGTGCGTTCGGGCCTGTCAAATTGCACACACATACAATCACAGAAAAAAATTTATTTTGTTTGCGAATTCCTTACAACAACAAAAATAGTTATATAATAGATCTCCAATAGTTGAAAAGAAAGCGACATAAAATACATCTCTCACGGGCTTGATAAATGGTGTCTTTGGCTTGATGCGGTTTATTGTAGAAGGCCGATGTAGCGATGTAGTATCACATCCTGTAAATGCATGTAAAAATAGCACATGTTCTTCGCACAATGGCATCTTGTTCAGACTATGCGAAGAATATATTTTTTGTGGTGTTAAACCATCAAGAAGGTGGTTTAAAAAAAAAATAGTTTTCTTTTTTGGTGCTAAAGCGATTAGTATTACAACCAACAACGTTCAGTACCAGAATTAACCATGGGGTACAATAGTTTTTAGCTCATATGTATTAACATTTTTTAGCTGTCATATCCTATTCTTTTGACTATAAGCGGGTTTTACTGTGGGTTTTTGGTTTTAGACTTTTATAATATACATTCAAAAAACCTTTTATTAATCTATGGCAGTGATATTTAATTTAAGATTATTTTACAACTAAAACTATTTTTTTTTTTTGAAAATGTTGGTTTTTTGAGTTTAAAATAATACCTGTGGAGAGCGTCGATTTTTGAACTGTAAACTTTTTTCTAATTTCAATTTCCTACGTTTAAAAAAAATCATTTCTCCGGGTTCTTGAATAATGGCCTTTTTAGGCTATCTAGCCTCCACTATTAAGGTGTTCATTTTATTAATTAATTGTATTTAACGGATTTCAGACGGTTCAACTAGAAAACTAATCTTATTAAAACAAAGTCTTTGAAAAATTTAACATGTCCTATTAAAATTGAATACCAAAATCACAATAAAGGCTTTAAAAATATTGTTATCAATTATCATTGCCCGTCTCGTCCAGTCCATTTTTAACATCAACAACAAATGAAAATACCAAAATACAACAAACAATCAGTGGTAGTGGGATAGGCAGACAGATAACCTACTCCGATAATAAATAGAAAGAGACCATTTCCATGCGCCGAATTAAAATACGCTCAGCGCATGTAAAATGTACCTACATACATAGTTACTCGAAGGCCGACTTTGAAACTAATTCTTATAAAGATAAGGCCAGCCAATAAGTTAGACCTTTTGCCAGGGATGGCATTGCTGATGACTGAATCAAAAGAGTAGCATATTTAATTATTTGTATTTAATTTTGTTTGTGCCACCTTGTAATAATAATATTAATTGAACTGAATTTTATAGAATTGACTATTCTGATTTAATTTGTTTTTATAGGTATTTAATTATAGGTATATATAAATTTCACTGTCATTTAGTTTTTCAGTGGTGTGTTAAACCGGAGTTAGCTAACTATGGAAATCGTTTTGTCTACACTTACGTCAAGAAGCAGTTTTTACGTCGGAACTCGGAAGTGATTGCAAAAAGTCTTGCAAAAAAAGGAAGGTAAAATGTCAAACAGCATTTTTGAGTTATACTACGTTTTCGAAATTATCTCATTTGGAACGTCAAATTTGTATAGGAAATGACGTTCCAAATGAGCTTATTTCGAAATTACCTAATTTCGACTCCAATGAAAACGTAGTTTTAGTCCTTTACTGAATAACTAGCCCTTAAAATTAGATGTTTTAATCGGTCATTGTGGGGTGATGCGAGGTAACGGCGGTTTCTATCTGCGGTGGTAAATTTGATGATGCGTCCGCGCTGCGTAGAATTTGATTGCCTCGTCGTCGTTGATAGAAAAAATTCCAAAATCTTCTTCTATAGTAGTGATATCACATCCAGCTATCGTGGTACGGTTTTTTTTGACGGTTAATAGATCTCACTAGCGGGTTTGATGATTGCTAAGATTGGTATTTTGGTAGCATATTTTTCATGCATGTTTTAATCCAGATGCTTCGTAGAGTCGCTTGTTGCTAAAATGCTTTAGTGGCAGTGGGTAATATAAACGAAGGAAAGCCTTATGTGACGATTGGTCTGTGAACGAGAAGTTGGTAAGACTCTAAAATCATACAAATATAATAATAAACAACTGTCTCAAAAATATTCAAACAACGTAAAATAGTAGCTGCGTGCCTCAATATGCGCTAGGTAGCTTAAACTCTCCTCCAGATTACCCATGTACCCAGATATTTTACCCTTAGTTTGGTTGTTAGTTGTAATCCGTCAGAGTGATTGAGAATAATGCTGTGGCAGCTTGTGGCTGAAAGTGTATTGCAACGCGAAGCCACGAGTGTCTTGCAGTCAAATCGGATCTGACTGAGTTGACTTTGATGAGCCAGTTTGTGTCTCACCGTCTCACCGTCACATATGTTATTCTTCTTTGCGGTCTGCAATTACTCGATATATGGATTTGGCGTAGGTATGCTAGCGAATTATCCGCATTTGTCTGGTTCGACGTGTACATATGTTGTAGAGAGATGGTATAAGCTTATGATCTTTCAGCAACTTCCGCTCTGATGATGTTGGTTGGCTGCATAATGGGGATGATGATATTGTTGTCGAAAAGCTCTTGGGATGATGTTATCTATCACCCAAATTGCAATTTGCCGCAGCTGTTAAGCCGGAATAGCAACATGGCTTGAGGTAACTTCTTTATAATGATGTGTGTATTTGGAAATCGTCTAGCCCAGATGATTTTCTACGTCGCATCGTCCACAGTGGACCAACGCAGCCCTATTTGCTGTTGAGTCCAATGTTTCATATTTCCTGTTAAAGTTCTACACGAGTAGTTCTGCAACTTTTTAACAATGTCGATAAAATTGTATGCTATTAGGAAAGAATCCAGCCTGGATAGTGTTCTTGGAAATGTTGATTTCTGTTATAATAATCCACCCATTTCAGCAGGTAGTTTCGAGAGACTTAAATGTTCTTTTTTAAGGAAGAACCTTGTGCTTCTCTTGTCTTGAACCTTGCCAGGTTGTTTTCCAAGTGTTCCTTCATTTCCTCATCCAGATAAACCTAACAAGCAGCTGGTGGTTGGTTTGTTCCTTGTTTCCTTAATGGCTGTGCTGCTGTTAGCTGTAATAATGAGACATCCTGTAACATATAAGTGAATCCTGTAAAAAGCAATCAAGGTGGAAGATCAAAAGTAGGGAGATATAATTTAAAAATAAATCTGTGGTGTTTGATATAAACATAAACATGTTAACTCCATAAATGAATGTTTTTGAGTAAAGCCATTTAAAGTAAAGTGCTTTACCTACTCAACAGTAATGTGTCATACGTCGTCGTTAAAAAGGTAATGTGGTGCCAAAGATCACCGAAAAAGACAGTAATGGAATTCTTCATTTGTCATTACCTTTTCAACGATGTATGACAGGCACGAAGCCTGAGGGGGGGGGACTTATGGGGCTGAATCAAGTTTACAGAATTAATATAAAAAGAAAAAGAACAAAAATTATAACATTGTCACTCCGGCAGTGGACATTCTTTGCCATGCCTTAAAATTTGTTCTTGAAACCAAAAAAAAATATTTGTAACAAATTTCAAATAATTGAATAGAATCCATAATTCAATTAAAAAACGTATAAAAATGAATAGAAAACAATTATTATTTGTATAGTTTTATATTCTTTGTTTGTAGAACTGAACGTTAGTCTTTAGAACAAAGAAAGAAAAGAAATAATCACCTATTATATTACATATAATATTTCCTCATATGCTTCCATTTGATCCTGATTTGGCTGGGGCGCTACTACGCAACTTTATTGTACTTTCGAATCCATTCGAAAGTTGTTTTCAATGTTAATTTAAACTGGTAATATGCATGAAAGAAGGATCAAATGTTAGTACTTCCGACTCTTTGCCATTGAATCTCCAATAAGTGCTGTTTTATTTATTTTTTTAATTACATACTATAGAATTAGCTAATTGAGATTTTACAAATTCGAACATTTTTATTGTAGAATCGAATAACATAGTTGGGCCCCCTGGACTAGAACTACATACGAAGTCCGTTTTCATCTCTGCATGTTCGTTTATTATATGTATACACATATACCAGAACAGAAGCCACTATACTATAATAATATTATAATGTTTCACTGCCTTAGAACTTAGAACAATAAACAGGCATATGTATGAATTTTCCAACAATCTTAATGCAGATAGAATTTTGTTTCAGTTTTCCGGCAAATGAGCTCGATAGCGGTTGTTAAACGGGTCTGAATAATTAAAAAAAAAAGTAAAATTATATTAAAACAAGTCTGAAATATGAAACAGTTTATTGTGATCGTAATTGTGTCTGTTCTCGTGTCAATCAATGGATTGCAGTTTAAAGATTGCGGTAATTTGAAATAATATAAAAAAATTATTTATATTTAAATTACAATAACTTATGGTGAGGCTATCGTTAGAATCTTATACTGGCAAACGCGTGGGTGTAGCTATAATTAAATTAATATTTCCGGTGGCAAGTTTGAAGTAGATTTGTCATGTTTTTTGGGGTCGAATCACATTACCCATTACAGTATATGTACATATACATGTAGTACATATGTATGTCCCTATGCACATACATACGAGTATGTGTGTTTGGTTACCCCAAATTTCTTTTATTTTTTATATAGGTACATGTTGTTAAAAATTCCAGTCTTACCTTTTTTTTTCCTTTTAAAAAAGTTGCAACAAGACGAACAATAAAGGAGCCAACTTTTAATAATTTACTTTTGATAATTTCTGCTACATATTTAAGGGCCAGTTGTAAAAGCATGTTTCAGCATTTAAACCGTGGATCAAATATTTAAAAGTCACTATTTTCTGTGGAATACAAAGGTTCAACCATGGTTAAGGGTTCAAGTATATGTATGTATATGCAATAGTAGGTATGCAATCAAGTTAAAATTATGTTTAATTGTTGGCATACACATTTCTGGACTTCTCCGTTCTCCCTCCATCGCATCGTAATGTAATAGTCGAAAAAAGTACCCCGAACGTACGTATATACACACATACAGACATCTTGCTAACAACGACGAATTCTGATCCTAGAGACCTCAAAACGTGGAGATATGTCAAAATTTCCAATTCGACAAATCGCACCAATTACAATAATTTCCAATGGGAAGTTAAAAAACAAAAATAATTTTGTATAGGTATATATAAGAAATGCGACTCAAGCTTCGATTCCATCGCGTTTCAAATCCCAGCTCCAATCATTTATCAGAGCTCCAACATAAAAATTTTAATTTATTTATGGAAAATGAATGTAAATGCTTATAGTCCGGGAGCCCGTGACAGATTTTGGTGACCAATAGAACCAAAGCTTATCTTTTGGTAGATGGTTAATTTGACGATATAACGAAGCCTAGTGAAAGTTAGCTGTCGGACCATGGGTGGGTGTGGCTACAGCAGCCCCCCAAACATGTAAAAAAAAAAAAGTTGGGTTGCGACTCCACCAAAGCTGAAATTTGGTTATATGATATTTAAAGATACACGCATAGAACCACGGTAAGAAGCCATGCTCACAATTCACTACGTTAGCTGACGGTCTTTCCACCCACATACAGCCATCTTACTTTTGTTTTTGCATAATATAAGGTGTTAACTATCATGTACCCAAATTTCAGCTTCGGTGGTATTACCTTTCCAAAGTTATTATGCAAAACGTGTATTATATGCGTGCAGTTTAAATCGTAATCTTTAGATTTTGTGTATGACGCATTTTATTTATTGAGCGGAATTTCTCAGATTTAAACTTTATTTTATTGACTGCAGTCAAAGGGCTTTATAGTAAACATACAAATTGAATGAACACAAAATAAAAAACCCATTTTATTCATTGAAATTTGAAAAAATTGCGTAGGTAAGACAAAATGGTAAAGCTAAAAATCAAATATTAGTGTAGGCTAGATAGCATTTTATTCAAGAACCCGGGGAACCTGCTCCGATTTGGATGATTTTTTATTTTGAAATTAAGGAAATAAAATTTTAAAAAAGTTTACAATTCAAAAATTGACGCTCTCAGCTCAAATTTTTTTAAATTTCAAAAAACCTACATTTTACAACAAAAAAAAAGTTGTTTTGTAATATTATTTGTGAAAATATATAAATAAAGTACAAAACAATTGAAATGTTTATAAAATATTGTCCTATTTCGTATTTAATATACATTTCAAAACTAAGTACAGTATAACCAGCTTATATTCACGGGGAGATGTTAGATTTTTTTTTTGTTTGCAATTAAAATAATAAATAGTAATAATAATATTAATAGTAATATTTAATAATATATATCTATTTAATAGTAATATTTAATATAAAAGTTCAAAACTATTTATAGTAAAACCCGCTTATATGCACAGTTTATTTTATTCAATTCAAAATAATTAATAATACATACATACATACCTATTAATTTAATTTAAAAAATAATGTTATGTATGTACCTATAATAAGAATATCTCACTCATTTTTCGAAACGAAACCAAGAATTGCAAAATCAAAAGAAGTGGTTCAAATTTAAAGTAATTTTCAAAATAGGTTTGTACATGCATGTTGTTCTTCCGAAAACGTAGAATTGTTTTTTATTTACCATTAATATTTTGCCGGCGTAATAAGGTTTGTTTATCTAGTCATGACGAGGCCATACGGGCAAGTATCAACAGCCACGAAAGTTGTATGCCAAATTTATATGTAGAAATGTATATGTACGTGCTGTGGCGTAGGCGGCAGTCAATTTGCAAGCAAGTTGCTTTCAATTTTCTTCCTGTGCACGCTCAGCTTTTCCTAGGATAGCCTATTTAGGATTCTGGACACACATTTTCATTAAAAGTACTTAAAACTATAGCAATTTATCTTCCTTAGACTTCAAAATTATCAACGTTAACATCTAACATGTGCTTACTTTTTATCTGAATCAAAAATGTCAGTTTTTATAATCATAATTTGCAAAGAAATGTTCGCGGAATTTTTTTTGTTTTTTCATTATTAGGTACCTATTAAAAAAAATCTTTTCATGATATTACTACAATGACGGATATAAGAAACTCAAAAAATCCAAAGAATAATTCCTTTCTTATATCCGTGTTTTCTTATATACAAAATTGTACATAAGAAAGAGAATTTCTTATACATAAATAAAATGTATCTAAGAAAGAAAATTGCTTGTATAAATAAAAACACATAATACATAATAAATGTATCCACTCTCAATGTATGGGCTTTTTTCTTTTTCGCTGATATTCAATCTGTTATTTCTTAGGTCATTCAATAATGGTGGGTTCAGAAAATTGTGAAAATTAAACGGCGAATGCACGGGAAAACTTCTTATAAAAGTTTAATTTTCTATGTAGTGAATGGAATTTGTATTCGAATAAGTTTCTTATATCAGTGTTTTTCTTATAAACGTTTTTCTTATATGAGGTTTATTTAACACGTATCTTTATGGGAATCTGCCTGGTGTTCCGTCTTATAAGCGTGTTTTTCTTATATGTGATTTTCTTATATCCGTCATCTACTATATAATAAAATGTACACAATTAGGTACAAAGTTTCAAGTCACAAAACAGGCATATTACATATTTGAAAACACAATTTTAATTTACATAAGTATAGGTTAGCAGACGATGCATATGTCACCAATCACCAATAAACCAAGTAAACCCGTATGAAAAGTCGATGGTCAGGATGGGAAGCATTTGGGTACCTATCAGCATATGTTCTGGCTGCTGCTCTGACGTTTCCTCTACATTCTCCATAAATGTAATGCATTGAACCATATTCCCGTGGCGTGTAAGACATTTAAGATTATTATATGTTATATATAATATTGAATAAGCGCCATTACTTTTGATCGTGTTGAAATTCTTACCAGCCATAGCATTTCCGGTAAAAATAAATGAAACATTAGTACAAGGATTGGCCAAGCGTGGCAGACCCAAAGTTAAAGACCGCCATTGTTATTAAAATTAAGTTGGTTTGAGGGTGAAATTATTTATTAAAATTGATATAAGATGTCGCTAATATTATAACGAAGTAAGAGACTATATGGGTTAATCTCGACAGTGAAACAAATAAAAAAGAACAAAAATATAACAAACACATAGAAAAACCAAAAACAAAAAATAATAAAATAAACAACAAAACAATACAAAAAAAAAACAAAGAAAAGGAATTTATTTTAATTTTTCTTAAAGCCACGACTGATTGAGTTTAAATGGTTGTAACTCCTGATTTAGAGTCTGCATTGGTAAAATGTATACCTTTTTCGAAAGTCCAAATGCAAGGCAATTTTCTAAAATTAAGAACCAGTATTGGGTAACACAATTTTTTTTTCCGGACGCTCTTTCAAAGATTGATGTAAAAAAATAATTTTGATCAAACTATGATTTTATCTAGTAATTTTATAAAAATGGTGTATAAATACATAATTATTTAAATGCACAAAAGAAGTCTTACTATTGGTCAATGTTCCAGTTTAAAAATAAAAAAAATAAAAAATCAATTATGGACGGGGTAACCAAAACAGTGTTCCAAAGTAGGGGTTCGGGCAAATTTCCAAAAAACAGCCGTTACTCGAAAACCGTTATGGTTCGGGAAAAACAAGTTACCAAATTCTGAAAGGTCATCACCTGGTCTATTACCATATTCAGTTTGGACCATCCTTTACGGGACACCCTGTATAGATAACACACGCTAGATAATTGAAATTTTCTATTGACCGTTGAATTTTGATTAAAACAAGATTTTTTTTGTTTAAAGGGGAGTTCAATGGGAGTATAAAAATCAATTTTTTCGGATTTCAGACAACGCATTCCCCCCTCCCCCTCTTTTGCCCAAAGTGAAACAAATATTGTTCTACCAAAAATGCGAGTTTCGGGCTAGATTTTGTAACATTTCAGTGAACTACAGACAAAAACAAAACTTTGATCATGTCATATGTCCAAAGCAGACACGTAGCCAGGGGAGGGAGCCTCGAGGGGCTGAAGACCAACCCGAAATGATGGTCTTAATCATTTTTAAAATGAGAGTCGGCTCTAAGAACTCTTTTTAAAGCGAGAGTCGACTCTTTCGTAATTTTAAATGACATAAAGTATGGTTTAACGTTAAACCACTCATCTAACTTTAAAAGCAGCAAATCGCTTGTTTAACTTCTTAAAGTATACTTTTACCACTTGAAAATAAAATTATAACAACAAAAAAGCGTACATTGGTAAAATTAATTCCGCAGTTTTTTTTTTTTATTTTTGTGATTATTTCTTAAAGAATTTAAAGAGCTCGACGGCATTAAATTTTTGACTTTTTCTGAGAAAACATGAGTACAAACATCGATCACACAGCCACATCGACCAACATACACGTAGAGGTACCTACAACGATGTCTCAACTTTGTCTATGCACTTGAGTTTTTTTTTAGAATCAGGAACAATGCGAGTAGACTTCTTTCCCACTAAATAAAGAAAAAAAAACATTCAATTAAAACATAATCATAAATCTATGGGGCTTATTGCGAGAGCCTATTCAGAATAGACTTTAAGTCGAATAGACTTATAGTCTATCATCGGTATTTAGTCTAGGAGCTATACCACCTTCCCGTAAGCACTTGAATGTCACCTCAGTTTGAGGGTGTTTTTTTTTTGTGTTCGGGGGTGGGGAATCCGTATCCGGAGTTAATTTTTGCAAAATCCGGTGCGAAGTCATTGTTATTAACGAATTTCGATGCATTTTTGTAATGCAATAAAAGATATTAATGTTAGGAAAAAATGTTCCGAGAAAATGGTGTTCCTTATTTTCCAACGAAGAAATTTGTTTTTTATTTATGTAAATCGGTTAATAATTGCCCAAGATATTCCCAATTCTTTCTTAGAATGGAGGGCGCGCGCTAAATTGAGGGAGCGCGAGACGGATGAACGTGTTTTTTAGGTAAACGGTCAGAGTTATCGTGAAAATTGTCCTAGAAGAAATTATTCTCTTTATTCTGAAAAACATTTTCGTTTGTACTTTGACTCAATTGAATAATTAGATTCGGAGATATACACAGAAACGTAGACTTAAGGTGATAGTTGATTATCAATTGTGGTGATCGTCGTTTTGAAGATAGCTCTCTCTATCACATTAAGGCAAAAATAGAGACAGCAATCGTCAAAACGATGATCACTACAATTGATAAATCAACCATATCCGTAGCCGGTTCCACTCCAGATAAAGTGAACGAAATGAAAAATGTAGACCATCAGAAAATAATTTAATTTAACTGCTCTACCAAATCAACGTGAAACATTTGCTCTGCAGGGCGAAGCATTCACAATCAGTGCTGTCGTTTCACCAATTCCGAGAGTTGCACTTTCATAAAATTTGAGGAGCATTTTGGGAAGTTGGGGAGCCTAATCGTTTAAAGGCCCTCCCAAACCAACTCAAAAGCAGCGCGGAACATTCGCTCTGCGCAAATTATTCACACTGATAACAAAAATGAGAAATAAGAAATGCTAAATAACAACAAAAACTTTTGTCGGCGAATGTTTCGTGCCAATTTCACGTTTGGGAGATCCTTATACTACGTTTCCACCTACCACTAAACCGACATTTAGGTAATAGCCCTTCCACACTGGCCCACTGTGTATTAATTCGTGTCAAATTAAAAGTGGGAAGAATTCCACGCCAAATTTGTGGGAAAGAAATGAGTTTTCATATTTTGCTTCCACACTAGCTTGTATTAATACATTACCTTAACCTAAAAAAAGTGTGATAGAATATGGGACATAATTAGAACCATTCCTAAAATTCTTCATGTATTAACACATGTCGAATCATGGGCGATAGAATGTCCGGTTGTGTAGTATGGGCTGTCATATTTTGTTTCCACACTATTCTACAAAATTTGTTTCTCACTTTTTTGACTTGTATTAATACACAGTGGACTAGTGTGGAAGACCTTTAATGAGATTTGTTTGGTGTTTCCACTGCCAAAAAATATCAAAACATTCCAGTGGTGTTTCATTTGTTTGATATGAAGTGAAGTGAGATAGGTAGTTTTTGTTTACATTTCCATCTGTCAATAAAATAAAATGGCGTTTTAAATAGGTCGCTTCCACAATAATTCTCCGAAAAAAAAGATTTTAATGAGATTTATTCGAAATCTACATTTGAGGAGATTACAATTTGTATGGTTAATATTCGAGATTTCAAAAAGATTTGTGTAACTCTCGGTTTTGTGCCCAGTGAAAAACGTAGTATTAAAATCTAGATGTTTCATAAAATAAATAAATAAATGAAAATATGATATTTTTAGGTTTAACAGAGATGTGAAATTTTTAATAAGAGCATGGATGTAAGAAATCAGGATTTAAAAATATTTTCAAATTGCAAAGTACGTTTTTCATTAAATGTTTATGCGGAGACTTGAGGAGCCTTTTTGAGAGATGGGTAGCACAATCATCCTTTCCACATTAAAGGAGCCAAATGCTACTCTTGTAGCCATTCCGACAACAGTGTTCACAATGATAACAAAATGACAAAAACAATTCTAACAGAAACTGTTATCGGCGAATGTTTCGCGTTGGTTTTGGAGAGCCATAAATGTTTGTTTCATTAATAGGTACTGATGCATAAAAGTAAAGGAAAAGCATTAAGAAATATTTCTTTATGCTGAAGTGGAATCATCTAGATATATATAATGCGTATGTATTTGAATTAGGGAAACGAAATAAATGTTTTGAATCCCATATATCTTTGATAATTCATTACTAAAACAAAATAATAACCCTTTCGGTACGGATGTGGTACAATTCCATATAAATGTTCTTTGTCTTTTACCATTCCGTCCCGAAAGGATTAACGCATAAATCATGCCGTTTCAAACATAACTCAATATGAAAAATATAATTTCCAATGTTGAAATTTTCCAGCTACGCTACTGCCTTCATGTCAATTTTATTTTTATCTCTACACCTCCAAATTTGTCTAGAGAAAACAGATGTAGAGATAAAATTTTTCTTTGCGCCGATATGCATACTGGGCTTTAATGTGGAATTATAAAGGTTCTCCCCAACGGATGAGAACCATTCGTTAACGACACGACGAAACTACATCAACATTCAACAATGTGTTGTTTTTGTTGTTTTATTTTTCATCAACGAATGATTCGCATTGGTTTGGGTGAGCTTTCTGAAGAATCAAAATCAGAATTGAGACATAATTCACTGTATCTCTTTTTTCGTTCCTGCCTCAACAAAACAAAATCAAAAATTTGAAAAAGCCTTTATCGACACAAAAGGACGCAGAAGTTGCAAGTCTACAAGTTCACCTTAGAAAAATTCAGATGTTTAAAGAAAAAAAAAAAACGGGTCTAATAAGATTTTAATTAAATTACTGTTCATCCGTATTGGAAATTATAAATAAGTTAAAATAAACCTATAAAGTAAGTTACCCAGAGTTAGAAAAAAATAAGGAAACAAAGAAGAGAAAAAGGAGAAGCTATAAATTAAAAGAAATCATAAGTGTCTAACAGTGACTGTTTTTGCAGAAAACGTCATATATAGGAGGAGGTACCGTGTTATTCTATTCAGGTGTAGAAACTGACGAAAAACCAAATTTACGTATTGAAACTGGTGAGTTATAATTATTTATAACTAAAGTTTATCATATCTCAGTTTTATAAATTAAATGTTTCATACAAATATGTGATAGTGTTAATGTTTTGTGCTTTTAATAGGGTTCGGTGAAGAACAGCGATCAAGGACTACCTATACGCTTTCGGAGTCCTGATCGCTCCCTCCATTTACCAGTCGGTGGTAACACTCAAGAAAACATCAAGATCTATATCAATTGTATTCAAGAAAATCAAGCACGCTTCAAGACAATCAAATCCGCTTCAAGAAAATCAAGCACGCTTCAAGAAAATCAAGCACGCTTCAAGAAATAATCAAGCACGCTTTAAGAAATCCTTTAGTTCCAGATAACAGTTATATATGCGTTTTTTTTTTTTTTGCTAGCGCAATAATTTTTTTTTTATGTATTCAAAGTACATCGTTTGTGAATGAGGAGTAATTATCAAAGACAAAGCTTAAAGAAGAAAGAAAAATCGTAAATTTTGTTTTGAAACGTTTATGGGTATTATTCGTCTTGATTAAGGTGGTGTTTCCATTTTTTTAGTTGAAGTAAAACAATAACGAGAGTTGTGAAGGGTCATTGAACCAAAGGATATCCTTCTTATTGAGCTCAATAGGTTGTGTTTTGACGTTTTTTTTTTAAATCCTGTTTTAGCTTAAGAAACCGTTAAGGGTAGGAACTGGTAGAACCACTTATTGTTTTGAATTAAAACGAAAGTTCTGATCCTCGTTAGGTTAGGTTAGGTTAGGTTAGGTTGATGGGCTGCCGGTAGATCTTGTTCCCGTCACACTTAGATCAATGTTGCTCATTTGTGATACCCCGATGGATTGGACCATCCCTTTAAAATATGTAACCTATGAAATTCTATGGAGTATCGAGCCATTTGGAGGCATTGATAAAGTTCATTAAATTTAAGATGTTCTTATCTGTTGACTTCGAGAGTTCTGCTTAATCGTTGAAGAAATAGCTACCCAAGAATTGTTTCCTTATGTTACAGAGTGCCGGACATTGACCTAGGTAGTGAAGGGTGTCCACCACTTCTTCTTCGTCTCCGCATCCTCTGCATAGGTCTACAGTATTCAGTCCCATTTTGTTTTTATGATACCCTAAGAGATTATGTCCTGTGATAATTCCTATCAGAAGATGCAGGGATCTCTTTTTCAGGTTCATAATTTTCTCTGTTTTTCTCTTATTGTAGCTGGGCCACAGATTCATTGTAGTGGTACAAGTTACAAGTGAGTTCCACCTGTCATTGGTAAATTCCACTATCTTATTACTAATCGTCTGTTTAACGGCACAGGGTGGAATTTTAACACTGAATTCTGTTAGACTTGTATCTAATGATGAACCAGTCCTTGCCAGTTTATCTGCTTTTTCATTACCTTCAATTCCACAGTGTCCAGGGACCCAACAGAGTCTGATGTTGTGTTGTGTGGCAAGAACTTTAAGCTCTTCACGACAGCATGAAACTAGTTTGGATTTTATTTCTGTGGCAGAGATGGCACTGATAGCTGCCTGGCTATCAATGTAAAAAGTGATATCAGCCCGTGGTATCGCCATCATTAGTATTTGTTCTGTACCCTTAATCCCTGCCAGAACCTCCGCTTGGAAGACACTGCTGTAATCGGGGAGTCTATAAGATTTGGCTAAATTGAGGGCTTCTGAGAAAAATCCCGCACCTACACCCGTATCCATCTTCGATCCATCGGTGTATATTTCTACCACCGGTTCATCTGATTGTTGTAAACCAGCATCCCATTCCTCTCTTGTGGGGATGGAGAGAGAAAACGGTTTTTTAAATCTGTACGGGGTGTTGTGTAGTCTGTGCATACATACCCTTCCGTAAATTTATTGATGATTTGTGCGTGACCTACGGAGTTCCTTTTCCAGCTATTGATTTGGCTTAGTCTTAGAGCACTGTAGGCCGCGGTTTCTTGTACAAGTAGATCTAGGGGCTTTAGGTTGAGTATCGTTTTCATTCCCGCAGTGGGTGTGGATCTCATTGCCCCTGTAATTCCTACACACGCTAGTCTTTCAACTTTATTAAGCGTTTTGCAATTTGTTTCTTTGTCCATCGCGCTCCACCAAACCAGGCTACCATATGTAAGGATCGGTCTTATAATGACCGTGTACATCCACATTATGATCTTAGGGTTTGGACCCCAGGTCTTACCAAAGATCCTGTTGCAGGAGTAAAATGCGATCATGGCCTTCTTAGCTCTTTCTTTGATGTTCAAACCCCAGTTTAGCTTTTTGTCAAGAATTACGCCCAGATTTTTGGCATTTTCTGAAATACTAAGTTGGGTTCCTTCTATTGATGGTAGGACAAAATCTGGTATTTTCCTTTTGTTAGTAAAAAGTACCAGTTCGGTTTTTTGCGGGTTGACCGAGAGTCCAAATTTCTTCGTCCAGCTACAAACTTTCGACAGAGCATAGTTAATCTGTTCACTGGTTGTGGAAAGAAATTTACCAGTCGCTAGCAGCGCCAAGTCGTCTGCGTATGCGACTACTTTGACACCGCTGTGTTCCAGTTTGATCAGGATTTCGTTCATAACCAATATCCACAAAAGTGGTGAGAGAACTCCTCCTTGTGGAGTACCCGTAGATGTGGATACTTTGATCTGTGCATCCCCTAGTTCTGAGTTAATCCGTCTGTATTTTAACATACAGATAATCCAGTTTATGAGGGAAGTATCTTCTTCAAGGTATACAAGTGCTCTTTGTACCGCATCATTTTGTACATTGTTGAAAGCTCCTTCAATGTCAAGAAAAGTAGCTAGAGTGTACTCTTTGTTCTTGAGTGTTGTTTCTACCATGCCTACTAAGTTGTGGAGTGCTGTTTCAACACTTTTTTCTTTCGTGTAAGCATGTTGGACAGGTGACAACACATTTGGTTTTAGAGAACTTCGTATGTGTATATATATTAGTCGTTCGAAGGTTTTTAAAACAAACGATGTTAGACTAATGGGTCTGTAGTCTTTGGCTTCCGTGTGGCTTGGTTTTCCAGCTTTCGGTATGAAGACTACTTTTACTTCACGCCATGCCAAGGGAATGTATCCCCACTTAGGGCTGCTTACAAAGAAGCGCCTGAGATATTGGGTGACATGTTTAGTGTTCTTCTGTAACATCAAGGGGAAGATGCCGTCTGTTACCGGAGATTTTTAGGGTGAAAACGAGTTTATCGCCCAGTTTATTTTATCCTCCGTTATAATATCTGGTGGCACCGGGTGCTCCGTTTGTGTTGCATCTTCTGTGTTATTAACATCAAAGTTACAACCAGGGAAATGAGTTTTGATAAGGAGCTCCAGTGATGCTCCACATGATTCAGTCCATTGATCATTAAAGCCTAGGGGGACTGGTTCTTTTGCTAGAATTTTTCTAAGTCTTGCTGTTTCATTTGTTCCTTCAATTTGGGTGCAGAAGGTTTGCCACGAGCTGCGTTTCAACCGTTGTGTTTCAGCTTTCAATTTTCTTTGACTGTTTTTGTATGCTTCCCAGTCTAATTCATTTCTTGTTCGTTTGGCTTTATTGAAAAGTCTTCTTGTTTCTTTTCTGATAAAGCCAATTTCGTGTATCCACAAGGTGGTTTATTATTGCCTTTCCTCACCTGTTTAAGGAGACATCCTTTTTCAAAAGCCTTATTTAGAATTTCTGTGAATTCTGTGGTGGCTCTACCTAAGGATTCAGGTCCAATTATTGAATTATTTTCTAAGGAGTTAATCCTAGTCTCTAATTCCCTATTGAAAGTGTTCCAGTTCGTATTACGAAGGTTTCTAAATGGTTTCTTGGAGGCTATTGTGTCTGGTATGAGAAATTCAATGATTTTGTGATCAGAGAAAGATAGCTATTTTGACACCCTCCATTGTTCTATTGAGTTGTTTGTTACAGTAATATCAAGCACCCCCTTACAATTTTTTGTAACAAACGTTGGTTCTTTACCCCTGTTTGCTATTAATAAATTGTTCACAGACCCACCTCTATTATTGATGTCAGTGCTACCCCACTGGGAATGATGCGCATTTGCATCGCATCCTAGCATTAAGTCGTGTCCTGTTTCCTCAGCATGAAGTACTAACTGGCATGTTAGTTCAGCTGGTGGCCCTTCCGTCCCGTCCCCAGGCATATAACATGAAACTATAATGAGCGGTGGCAGCCCATCTCTCTCCAACTTGACGGCCGTTTGATCTAAATTACTGTATTTGGATAGAAGAAAAAGGTTAAACTGTTTTCTAGCTACAATAAATGTTCTAAAGCTACTGTTTCTTCCCACCTGAGCAGTTTTGTACAGTATAGTTTCTTTTGTGTTCAGCCCTCTGATTTTGCCTCCTGCTAACCAGGGTTTTTGCACGTGGGCGACGTCACTTTGTCTATTCTCCAAGAGATCGACTAGTTTGGCACTGGCAGCTTTACTGTGGTGAAGATTTATTTGATAAAATTTCATGATTCGTTTTTAACTACCGACCCCCCATTTACCTTCTTTTTGTTCTGATTGGCTACTAGTCTAAGTTTGCATAGGTTTGTACCCAGGCGAACCTTGAAACCAATTTTTCGTAGAAGTGGCAACGATTTTTGGCTAACTAGCACCGTCACTTCTGTCCCTTCGGCGGCCTGTTCTCCCACATCGACAACATCCCAGTTCTGGCTAAGTTGTTCGGTGTTTAGGGATCTGAGATAACTTTCGATACGGTCCCTCGGGATTACAGGTCCTTAAATCATCAATTTCGCCTTAGACCTAGTAATGTGTCTGATCTCTTCCTTATTAATAAGGCGGAGTTCAGCATTTTGCCAGGGAACATTGGTTTTCTTCACGAAGTCTTGGAGCCATGCATAGGTATATTTATCCTCGCATGCTAAAAGCTTGAATCCTTGCAGGTATTGGAGGGTACCGAAAAGGGGCAGTGGCCCATTCTTAACCATAGCCTCGTTCACCGCGTCAAGGGTTCTAGACTCCAAGAGTTTCCATTGGTCTTCCGTCAGTTTCCGTGATGGGTTTCCAAAGTCGGCAATTGCCGCCTGTTGGCCCTCTACGGTCACCTTCGAAAACCTAGCCTTTTTCCTCTTATTTTCTGGTGAGGAATTCTTTGGTGATATCGTGTCGTCATTTCTCACTCTTTTGGATGGCCCTGCAGTAGGGTGTGGGTCAGAGAGGGGCGGGAGGCCCGACTGCACTTTCCCCAGCACCTTCCTTTGGGTAACCTTGGAGTTTGTTTTGTTTGTCGTGTTCGTAGTTTATTTATTTATTTATTTATTATTCAACTCTGTACATTTAAGCTTGCGCTTTTGATTATATACAGGATATACATTTGGTTTAAGAAAAACATTTGTCTTTTATCCTAATTACAATAATTGCCTTAGGCTAAGGAGCGAAATAAGGATGAAGTGTAGGGAAACAGACAGGATTCTAGTTGCTGTTGTTTGAGTAGTGTTCGAAAAGTTTTTCCTTAAATGTATTAAATCCATTTATTCTTCGTAAGCTGTGAGGGAGCTGGTTCCATAGGCGAATTGCATGGACAAAGAACTGGCGGCTGGCTGCAAACTAAGTACTTGTATTTAGGTGGAATAAGTAATAATGATCTCTGAGAGCGAGCGATCTTAAGTTTTTCAAAAAGATAATTTGGAGTTTCGCTTTGGATAATCTTAAACAAAGCTAGGATTGTTCTATATTCCAAAAGAGCTTGTAAGGGACAATTTGCAATCTGTCTTGAAAAAATCGAAATGTGATCAAATCTTCTAATGTTAAATATGTATCTTGCACAGTTGTTATACGCTACATTTAGCTTTCTCATTGACTCTGAGTCAAGATTTGAAAAAAATTCACACCCTTACAGTATTAAAGGTAGAACATAGGACCTCACTAATTTTAACTTAACATCAGATGGTAGATATTGTCTAGTTGGCCCGAAGGATACCATATATTTTAGACACAATTTGATTTACGTTGTCATTCCAGCTGAGGCGAGTATTAAAATGTACGCCTTGATTTTTAAATTTGTTTACAACTTCTACAGGATTGTTATATACATACAATAAAGGATTGGTCAAAGCAGCGGAATTTCTTTGTATTTTCAAAGCTTTTGTTTTCAAAGGGATCAGATTAAGTTGGTTTTGCTGTGACCAAGTAAAAATTGAGTCAAGATCATTGTTTAAGACCAATACACCATGGGATTCATCAATTTTTTGAAAATGTATTGTAGATCTGTACATCATCAGCGTATATATGATGTTTGCAATTAATAATAGACGTAGAAATGTCATTAATAAATAAAGTGAATAAAAGTGGGCCAAGTACAGATCCCTGTGGAACTCCCGACTGCACCGACAAATTAGTAGATGACATATTTTTGTAATGTACGGCTTGTGTACGATGAGCAAGATATGATGACATCAGATTGCACACAGACTCCTCAAAGGCGCATTGACTCTTCAGTTTATATAAAAGAACACGGTGGTTTACTGAGTCAAAAGCCTTTGACAAGTCTAAAAATGCAGCTACGGTCACCATATCAGCATCGAAACTAGCACGAACATCGTCACTCACTTTAAGTACCGCTGTAGTACAACCATTGAATAATAACATATAGAAGGGACACCCAGCCAAACTGTCACTAGGTGGCTAATGTCCTTGTGTTACTCTATCATATACAACAACCATTATTATGAATATACTCCTTCCGGGAAATTGGTTCTATTTGGGCCATTACTTCTTTGTTTGAGGAAGAAAAGGAAAGCATGTTTTTTTCATTGGGAATGAAAACGAACAACAACGACGACATAAATATTATGAGCGAGGAAATTAAGAGGCACATTTTAGTTTAAAATAAATGGAAGGCAACAACAATAACAACCACTTGTTTTTTTTTTTCTGATAATTTGCCGTCTGCATTATAAGTCAATGCCAATCTCAAAGGAAGGCACTAAGGCAGGTAGACTGGTAACACAGTACACATATATATGTTCACATATATAATTTACCTTGGACTGGTAGTGTGAGGGTTTTTTTTTTTTTAATGAAAATGGTTTTGTTGCTCGCAAGTATGTAATTGGGGATGATGAAATGTATGTTCCAATTTTGTTTTTTTTTTTTTTTCTTGTATAAATAAAGGAAGTTAGGTGGACTCGTGAGGTAGTGTGAGGGTTTTTTTATTTTTTTTTTTTGAATGCAAATGGTGTTGTTGCTCGCAAGTATGTAATTGGGGATGATGTAATTTATGCTTCAATTTTGTTAATTTTTTTTTTCTTGTATAAATCTGTGTAAATCGCGATTGTAAAGATTTATTATTTGTAGAAAAGAAAGTACCTATGTAAACATGTAAACATTTTGTAAACAAATCTAGTTTTGCTATAAGCATAAAGATTGTTTAATTTGATAGTTCCAAAAATTACTTACTTTACTTACCAATGTTTTGTACCCACTTTATTTATTACACAGTAATGGTTGCGAGTTCTTAGTCACTAGGCCCTGGTTCTTCTTGTGCCACCCGATTTTTATTTTTTGTTCTCCTTTTTTATTGTGTTTCAATTGGTTTTGATTATAGAAATTAGCTTATGTATGTGTTTAATTAAAAAATAACGTCCGAACTATTAGGTATGGAGGTACACCTTACATAATTTTTTGCAAACAAAAAAATAAATAAATTTTTTTATCAAAAAAAAAATATAACTTTTTTTCCAAAAAAAAAACTTTTACAAAAAAAAAAAAAATATGTTTTTGCAAAAAAAAAAAATTTCTTACAATAAAAAAATAACTTTCTTAAAAAACTTAAAAAAAAAATCACTTTTTTACAAACAAAAAGAAATTAACTCTTTTTAAAAATAACTAACTTTTTTACTATTTTTTTTTAAGTCCAGGCAAATTAGTATCAAACTGAAGCATATGTGGAGGTTACATATAGCATCTTAGATTTATGTGTGATTCGATCACAAATGATATAAATATAATATACTCCCTGTTTTTTGTTGTTTTCCTATATAACTTTGGAAATATGCATTCAAAAAAAAAATACAACTTTACAAAATCATTTTGTTTGAAAATAAGTTTGACGCTAATTTTTGTACACATACTTGAAACTTTTAACTATCGTTAAGTATGGTTATAATATTTATTTTATTTTTTTAGTAACTTGTAGCGATTTTAAACAAACACAAATCATATATGAAAAATACCTTTTTTTAATAAATTGAAATAATCAATGGTAAATATGTTTGTCAAATAAGGGAAATCAACTATTGAGGTTTTCTTTTTCCCTTAAATACCTTCACATAGCTGGTGGTTGACAACTACCAGGCATTGACTCAATCAAGTTCTTTATGATTCCTGGGGGATACTTCCAAGCAATTTCCGTTAGAACAACAAGGAAATCCTTGTGTTTGCAGCTTTCACGTTGAATCTGGCGATCTTCAATCTCCAAAAGGTTGTTTTATGGGGATGAGGTCAGGTGACTGTGCCGGCCACTTCAAAACCGGCAAACCAATTTTGCACTAATTTAGCGGTATGTTTTGGATCGATGTCTTATTGAAATGTCCATTTGAAGGGCATTTCTACTTCTGCGTGTGGCAGCATCATGTTATAAAGGACGTCATCATACAGAAAACTATCCATTACACCATCGTTTTTATGATTTGCGCCGATTCTTTGACTAGAAAAACATCCCCAGGCCAAAACATTTCCTACTCCGTGGTTTATTGTGCCTTTGAGAAACGTTGGCTTATAGCATTTTGCCTTTCGGTCTGCGGACTTGCTACATTCCATCGGACCCATAGACTGGACTGTTACCAAATAGAAAGCAGTGTTATTTTCCGACGAATCCAGAAATTTAATCTGCAATGTTCTAATGGAAAGACGCAAAAGGCAAGAACAAGGATTTGCTTGTTGTTCTAACAGAAATTGCTTGGAAGTATCCCCCATGATATCATCAAGAACTTGATTGAGTCCATGCCTGATAGTTGTCAAGCACCAGCTATGAAAAAAAGTGGCTTCATAACAAAATATTGGAAAACAACTACAGAATTTAGTTATGTGCTTTAGTTTTGTCGCAATTGCTTTTAATAATTTTTTAAATTTTTTGTTGTATTTCCTTTATTGTGCAAGTAATATTGTTTTGTCAATGCAAATATTAAAAAAAAAAATAAATTGAAATAATAAAATTAAAGAAATACCATTGTGAATTATGTATTTAAAAATGGTATAAAATTTGAATTTCCCGTTAGGTGGACTCGTGAGGTAGTGTGAGGGTTTTTTTTATATTTTATTTTTTTTGAATGCAAATGGTGTTGTTGCTCGCAAGTATGTAATTGGGGATGATGTAATTTATGCTTCAATTTTGTTAATTTTTTTTTCTTGTATAAATCTGTGTAAATCGCGATTGTAAAGATTTATTATTTGTAGAAAAGAAAGTACCTATGTGAACATATAAACATTTTGTAAACAAATCTAGTTTTGCTATAAGCATAAAGATTGTTTAATTTGATAGTTCCAAAAATTACTTACTTTACTTACCAATGTTTTGTACCCACTTTATTTATTACACAGTAATGGTTGCGAGTTCTTAGTCACTAGGCCCTGGTTCTTCTTGTGCCACCCGATTTTTATTTTTTGTTCTCCTTTTTTATTGTGTTTCAATTGGTTTTGATTATAGAAATTAGCTTATGTATGTGTTTAATTAAAAAATAACGTCCGAACTATTAGGTATGGAGGTACACACCTTACATAATTTTTTGCAAACAAAAAAATAAATAAATTTTTTTATCAAAAAAAAAATATAACTTTTTTTCCAAAAAAAAAACTTTTACAAAAAAAAAAAAAAAAATGTTTTTGCAAAAAAAAAAAAATTTCTTACAATAAAAAAATAACTTTCTTAAAAAACTTAAAAAAAAATCACTTTTTTACAAACAAAAAGAAATTAACTCTTTTTCAAAAAAACTAACTTTTTTACTATTTTTTTTTTAAGTCCAGGCAAATTAGTATCAAACTGAAGCATATGTGGAGGTTACATATAGCATCTTAGATTTATGTGTGATTCGATCACAAATGATATAAATATAATATACTCCCTGTTTTTTGTTGTTTTCCTATATAACTTTGGAAATATGCATTCTAGAAAAAAATACAACTTTACAAAATCATTTTGTTTGAAAATAAGTTTGACGCTAATTTTTGTACACATACTTGAAACTTTTAACTATCGTTAAGTATGGTTATAATATTTATTTTATTATTTTAGTAACTTGTAGCGATTTTAAACAAACACAAATCATATATGAAAAATACCTTTTTTTAATAAATTGAAATAATCAATGGTAAATATGTTTGTCAAATAAGGGAAATCAACTATTGAGGTTTTCTTTTTCCCTTAAATACCTTCACATAGCTGGTGGTTGACAACTACCAGGCATTGACTCAATCAAGTTCTTTATGATTCCTGGGGGATACTTCCAAGCAATTTCCGTTAGAACAACAAGCAAATCCTTGTTTTTGCAGCTATCACGTTGAATCTGGCGATCTTCAATCTCCAAAAGGTTGTTTTATGGGGATGAGGTCAGGTGACTGTGCCGGCCACTTCAAAACCGGCAAACCAATTTTGCACTAATTTAGCGGTATGTTTTGGATCGATGTCTTATTGAAATGTCCATTTGAAGGGCATTTCTACTTCTGCGTGTGGCAGCATCATGTTTTAAAGGACGTCATCATACAAAAACTATCCATTACACCATCTTTTTTATGATTTGCGCCGATTCTTTGACTAGAAAAACATCCCCAGGCCAAAACATTTCCTACTCCGTGGTTTATTGTGCCTTTGAGAAACGTTGGCTTATAGCATTTTTCCTTTCGGTCTGCGGACTTGCTACATTCCATCGGACCCATAGACTGGACTGTTACCAAATAGAAAGCAGTGTTATTTTCCGACGAATCTAGAAATTTAATCTGCAATGTTCTGATGGAAAGACGCAAAAGGCAAAAACAAGGATTTGTTGTTCTAACAGAAATTGCTTGGAAGTATCCCCCATGATATCATCAAGAACTTGATTGAGTCCATGCCTGATAGTTGTCAAGCACCAGCTATGAAAAAAAGTGGCTTCATAACAAAATATTGGAAAACAACTACAGAATTTAGTTATGTGCTTTAGTTTTGTCGCAATTGCTTTTAATAATTTTTTAAATTTTTTGTTGTATTTCCTTTATTGTGCAAGTAATATTGTTTTGTCAATGCAAATATTAAAAAAAAAAATAAATTGAAATAATAAAATTAAAGAAATACCATTGTGAATTATGTATTTAAAAATGGTATAAAATTTGAATTTCCCGTTAGGTGGACTCGTGAGGTAGTGTGAGGGTTTTTTTATTTTTTTTTTTTTTTTGAATGCAAATGGTGTTGTTGCTCGCAAGTATGTAATTGGGGATGATGTAATTTATGCTTCAATTTTGTTAATTTTTTTTTTCTTGTATAAATCTGTGTAAATCGCGATTGTAAAGATTTATTATTTGTAGAAAAGAAAGTACCTATGTAAACATGTAAACATTTTGTAAACAAATCTAGTTTTGCTATAAGCATAAAGATTGTTTAATTTGATAGTTCCAAAAATTACTTACTTTACTTACCAATGTTTTGTACCCACTTTATTTATTACACAGTAATGGTTGCGAGTTCTTAGTCACTAGGCCCTGGTTCTTCTTGTGCCACCCGATTTTTATTTTTTGTTCTCCTTTTTTATTGTGTTTCAATTGATTTTGATTATAGAAATTAGCTTATGTATGTGTTTAATTAAAAAATAACGTCCGAACTATTAGGTATGGAGGTACACACCTTACATAATTTTTTGCAAACAAAAAAATAAATAAATTTTTTTATCAAAAAAAAAAATATAACTTTTTTTCCAAAAAAAAAACTTTTACAAAAAAAAAAAAAAAAAATGTTTTTGCAAAAAAAAAAAAATTCTTACAATAAAAAAATAACTTTCTTAAAAAACTTAAAAAAAAATCACTTTTTTACAAACAAAAAGAAATTAACTCTTTTTCAAAAAAACTAACTTTTTTACTATTTTTTTTTTAAGTCCAGGCAAATTAGTATCAAACTGAAGCATATGTGGAGGTTACATATAGCATCTTAGATTTATGTGTGATTCGATCACAAATGATATAAATATAATATACTCCCTGTTTTTTGTTGTTTTCCTATATAACTTTGGAAATATGCATTCTAGAAAAAAATACAACTTTACAAAATCATTTTGTTTGAAAATAAGTTTGACGCTAATTTTTGTACACATACTTGAAACTTTTAACTATCGTTAAGTATGGTTATAATATTTATTTTATTTTTTTAGTAACTTGTAGCGATTTTAAACAAACACAAATCATATATGAAAAATACCTTTTTTTAATAAATTGAAATAATCAATGGTAAATATGTTTGTCAAATAAGGGAAATCAACTATTGAGGTTTTCTTTTTCCCTTAAATACCTTCACATAGCTGGTGGTTGACAACTACCAGGCATTGACTCAATCAAGTTCTTTATGATTCCTGGGGGATACTTCCAAGCAATTTCCGTTAGAACAACAAGCAAATCCTTGTTTTTGCAGCTATCACGTTGAATCTGGCGATCTTCAATCTCCAAAAGGTTGTTTTATGGGGATGAGGTCAGGTGACTGTGCCGGCCACTTCAAAACCGGCAAACCAATTTTGCACTAATTTAGCGGTATGTTTTGGATCGATGTCTTATTGAAATGTCCATTTGAAGGGCATTTCTACTTCTGCGTGTGGCAGCATCATGTTTTAAAGGACGTCATCATACAGAAAACTATCCATAACACCATCTTTTTTATGATTTGCGCCGATTCTTTGACTAGAAAAACATCCCCAGGCCAAAACATTTCCTACTCCGTGGTTTATTGTGCCTTTGAGAAACGTTGGCTTATAGCATTTTGCCTTTCGGTCTGCGGACTTGCTACATTCCATCGGACCCATAGACTGGACTGTTACCAAATAGAAAGCAGTGTTATTTTCCGACGAATCCAGAAATTTAATCTGCAATGTTCTGATGGAAAGACGCAAAAGGCAAAAACAAGGATTTGCTTGTTGTTCTAACAGAAATTGCTTGGAAGTATCCCCCATGATATCATCAAGAACTTGATTGAGTCCATGCCTGGTAGTTGTCAAGCACCAGCTATGAAAAAAAGTGGCTTCATAACAAAATATTGGAAAACAACTACAGAATTTAGTTATGTGCTTTAGTTTTGTCACAATTGCTTTTAATAATTTTTTAAATTTTTTGTTGTATTTCCTTTATTGTGCAAGTAATATTGTTTTGTCAATGCAAATATTAAAAAAAAAAATAAATTGAAATAATAAAATTAAAGAAATACCATTGTGAATTATGTATTTAAAAATGGTATAAAATTTGAATTTCCCGCCCATCCGGCCATATTAAATTAATTTAAAAAGAAAGAATAAGAAAACAAAGAAGAATTAAAAGAATAAAAATAACTCGAAGTTATCCGCACGCGTTTTATTTAAAATCTTTTTGTCGCTATTTTTCGCTTCGGTTTCTTTAAAAAACATTTAAGTTTTCGTTAGCTCAAAAAGAGCTAGTTTGTAAAAATTATTACAAAATTTCATGGCGCCCGAGCAGGGACAAATTTAAATTTAATTAATTTGTGTTAAAATTCCCTAATTTCAATTTAATTTGTACTAAGTACAAGGTGAAATACATATATAAAATATATATTTATACATATATTTAAATTCGCGACGCGATTAATAATTAAAATCGGTGGAATCAATCAATTAGTGCGCGATAACAAAATCGAGCCCCAATAAAAGAGCCACAGCCAATGAAAGACAATAAAATTGCAAAGTGCACACCCGTCGCCGCAGCCGCAGTCGACACCGTTGAACATCATCACCATCAGCACGAAGCCCCAGAGCAACCATATGCACGAACACTGTATTTGCAAACAGTGCACCAGGGAAGTTGCTTCGAAAGAAGAATCAGAGGTATAAACAAAAACTGAAAGATTAAATTAAATTAATTGCCAAATAATTGCGGCATATTGTCTTTGATTGACATTACAGTACACTTTCAGTTTTTGTCAATTTTTGCAATTTTATACACATATATTTGTGAAACAAACAAAAGTGCGTGGTTTAAATAATAAAAATTATTCATTTATTGATTTTATTTACCTAAAAAACAAGTGAGTTTAAACTAATTATTCACTTAAATAATTTAAAAACAAATTAAAACTATTCGCCATTGATCTCGTTGCCGCCGCTGCTGCCACTGCCGTCGTACGTCATCACTCGCATTGTTTTTTTTTTTTTTTCGTACACACTTCAGAAAATAGAAAACTATTTAGTTGTTATTGTAATTTCGCGATCGGTTAACAATAATAATTAATTGTGATATTTAATCAAATACAATCAAATTAATTAATTACAGATACAAAACCCGATTGAAACTTGTGCGAAATATATTGTTTACAAATTGCAAACTTCACAGTGACATTTGATTTGACATTTCGTTTAGTTCACGATCTTTCGTTAAGTTGTCAATGTCAAGTGTGGCCGTGTTCATCAACACAAAATTTACTTATGCGAAGAGTGTATTCAGCGAGAATTATTCATAAAATAATTTCGATTACGATTATTTGATTTTACAATTAAAGTGACTTTCGACAATTTGCACATTTAAATAGTTGATAGTAAATTATTTTTTTGGAATTCTCGTATGAAAATAAACTATTTTTTCAATAAGTTTTTCGGTAATTTTCATTGATACTAAAGTGCAAATTGACTTAGTGCGGATAAACTAATTCCAAAAAACACAGGTAAAAACATTTTTTTTTTTTTTTTCGAAAGTTCATTAATAAGTAAACTTAAATACAAATAAAATGACGGGCAAGGAAAGGCAGGCATCTCCGAAAAAGAACGCAGATCTTGATCATTTAATACATCAGCGAACAAGTATTAAAAACAATATTAATAGAATTAAAACGGGATTAGAGGAAAAACATTGTCACTCAATCCAATCGAATTAGAATGTCGATTAGATATTTTGAATTCTTACATTGACCAACTCATGACTTGCCAATCTGAAATCGAGTCAGTCGATCGTACCGATAATTTCCGCGGTGAATTAAAAGACATTTGAGTAAGTGCAAACGCACTACTTATATCGATGGTCAATAAAAGACGTAAATCAAGTGCGGTTGAATATTCGTTCAGCAATCCACATCATTCACCTCTACCAAAAATGTCATTACCTAAATTTAGTGGTAAATATTCGGAATATAAGAATTTCATGAGTCTTTTTGAAAATTTAGTCGATAACGATCCGATGCTTCCGGACATAGAAAAATTCAATCATCTGATTTCTTGTCTATCGCGTAAAGCCTTAGGAACAGTTAAAGCTTTTCAAATTACTGAACAAAATTATCCTAAGGCTTTGGCAAGTTTAAAAAAAAGTTTATGACAACAATTGCTTGATATTTTTCGACAACGTTTCTACATTGTTTGAATTGAAAGAAATCACAAAGCCATCAGCTTCTTCACTGCGCACAATGATAGACACTGTTTCTGCTGTTTATGATTCTCTTCTTTCATTAGGTGATGAAAAGAATATCACAAACGCAATCATTATTCATTTAGTAATGTCTAAGGTTGATGCTATGACTAGGTCGAAGTGGGAAGAGCAGTTAGATTTTAATACACTTCCTTTATGGAGTGACTGTGAAGCTGCTCTTAATAAAAGATATCAGCACCTTTCTGCTGAAGAAGCTTCATCTTCAAAATTCAAACAATCGGATAAGTAATATAAATCAAGCAATCATAAAAATCAGAAATCTGCATTTTCTTGCACAAACCCACAGCAAAATAAATCGAAATGTTTGTATTGTAAGTCAAGTGAACATTATATTACAACATGCCAAACGTTTGCTTCAATACCTGTCATGCAGAGATTTGAATTTGCAAAAAGTGTGCCAATTTGCATTAACTGCCTTCGAAAAGGACACACTGTTTCAAAGTGCAAACTAAGTAAATGTAGTGTGTGCAATAGATCACATCATACCTTGTTGCATCAGTATGAAACAACTTTCAATAGCTCACCGTCTTCAAATGTTCAAGCTATGCATGCCTCGGTTTCGACTGACCAGGTCATTCTCGCCACTGCAATTGTGCAGATAAAAGGCATCACTGGTTAGTTTTCGCTGGCTCGAGCATTACTTGACTCTGGCTCTCAAATAAATTTCATTACTGAAGAGCTTGCACAACGGTTGAAGCTTCGCAAGGAAGAAAAGGCAATAAATTTACTTGGCATTGGAAAGGCAAGTAGCACCGTTAACAAAAGGGTGCACGCGGTGGTCAAATCAAGATTTAATGATCATTCGTTTTCTGCTGATTACTGGGTTATGCACTCAATCTCGTCTTATCAACCGGATTATGCAATAAATACTTCGAATTGGAATATTCCTTCCAATATTCAATTAGCTGATCCTCACTTTGATAAGCCACTGAAAATTGACTTACTAATAGGAGCAGAAACCTTTTTTGAATTGTTGTCAGTTGGTCAAATTAAGCAAGGTCCCGAGTATCCAACGATTCAAAAAACACTTCTCGGTTGGATCATATCTGGCAAATGTCCCAGAAATACAAATTCAAATACCAGACAATGTAATTTGGTATGTCAGTCTGAAGAATCATTAGACTTAGACAAAATTGTCCAGAAATTTTGGTTGTTGGAAGAAATTCCTGGAGAAACTAAAAAGTTTCTAACGCCAGAACAACAATCATGTGAAAAACATTTCGTTGAAAATACTCAACTTTTTCCTACAGGTCGTTTTGAGGTTAAACTACCGTTTAAGTCATCTTCGAACTCGCTAGGATCCTCGTTTGAAACTGCCAAACGTCGTTTTCTCGCACTTGAGCGAAAACTATCCAAAAATAGAGATTTAAAAGCCATGTACATGGATTTCATGAAGGAATATATTTCGTTGGGACATATTTCACCAACAAATAACGAAATCCCAAAAGGCCCACACTATTTCATTCCACATCAGTGTGTTTTGCGACCGCAAAGCACAAGTACAAAGCTGAGAGTTGTGTTTGACGCTTCAAGTCGAACGTCTTCTCAACTATCATTGAATGACATCTTGATGGTTGGGCCAACCATTCAAGAGGAGCTGTTTTCGACGTAGCTCCGTTTTCGAACACATAAATATGCCATTACGGCTGATATAAAGAAAATGTACCGGCAAGTTCTCGTTGCTGAAGAGCATTCGATTTACCAGCTCATAGTGTGGAGGCAGAATCCATCTCAACCATTACAACATTTCCGCTTAAACACTGTAACGTATGGTACGTCGCCAGCACCATTTTTAGCGATACGGTGTTTAAAGATGTTGGGAGATGCTAAAGAAAGCTTATACCCCATAGGTCAGATATAATTCGCAGAGATTTTTACGTTGATGATCTGTTAACCGGCGCCAATGAACTTGAAACCCTTAAAATCATAAGAAATGAAGTACAAGAAGTTTTGAAAAAAGGTGGGTTTCAGTTGGCTAAATGGTTTTCAAATCATCCAGAACTATACAACACAGAGAGTACTGAAAAATCTATCGAATTCAATGATTCAGACTCAACAAAAACTCTGGGAATTTGTTGGCATCCAAAAGAAGACACATTCAGCTTCAATTTAGAAAATCATTTCCATGATCTACGAGCTACCAAGCGAAACATACTTTCAGTTTCCGCTCGTCTTTTCGATCCTCTTGGTTTGTTATGCCCCATAGTAACCAAAGCAAAAATCTTACTACAAGAACTTTGGATTGCAAAAATTGATTGGGATGAGTCGATTCCGTTGCGCCTTGATACAAGTTGGCAAAACTTCAAAACCAATTTATCTCAACTTGGCGAGATAAAAATTCCAAGGTTTGTCGAAACTCATTCGAACGCAAAAATACAAGTTCATGGGTTTGCCGATACATCGATAAGGGCTTACGGTTGTTGTATTTACATCCGAAGCCAAAGCACGGCCGGTATCAAGTCGACGCTACTAACAGCAAAGTCTAAGGTGGCCCCTTTGAAAACTAAATCGCTTCCGCGATTAGAACTTTGCGCAGCGCATACTCTTGCTAAGTTATGGACAAGAGTAGAGGCAATGTTGAATCTAGAAGTTGAACAAGTTGTTTTTTGGAGCGACTCTGAAATAACTTTGCATTGGATAAAAACACATCCAACTGCGCTTGCAACCTTTGTTGCAAATAGAGTGTCCGACATCCAAGAGTGGACACAAAAAGTTTCATGGAAACATGTGCCAACAAAACAAAATCAAGCAGACATTGTATTAAGAGCCTGTATTGTTGATGAACTCAATGCGTCAATTTGGTTCAATGGTCCACAGTTCTTACTAGAAGAACAATCATCGTGGCCGGTCAATTCGCATTTTGAGTTGTCGCCAGAAGATGAAGCCTTAGAAAAAAGGAAAACAAACATGGCTCTGATAGCGGTCGAAACACCTCGGTCCAGACTTCTAGAATATATGGAAGATGAAACTTCATATATCGACCTAGCGACTACAGTCGCATATATAATGCGATTCTTTAAAAGATTAAAAAATAAAACAGAAGTTTTCGAAGAGTCACCCATGGCAAAAGAGTTGAATTCATCGTTTCTCAAAATAGTTGAAATTGTTCAACATTATGAATTTCACGATGAAATTCAAAAACTTAAGAAGAAAGTTACTTTACAAAACAGTTTTCAGAAGCTTAACCCATCTATTCACGATTATACTGACGACAATTGTTCGTTCTCGATTATTCGTGTAGGTGGTCGTCTATTGAACGCACCAATTGAGTATGATGCCAAATTCCCACTTTAATTGACCAAAAATTGACCATTGGTAAAACGTACTTACATAGGAAAAAATTCCATGCTGGACCTCAAGCTATGGTGGCATTGCTTCGAGAAAGGATTTGGCTAATAAACGCCAAAGAAGCATGCCAAAAAGTTGTGCGACAATGCATACATTGTTTCAAATATAAACCAAAATTGCTTACACAAATAATGGGTAATTTTCCAGCCGATCGATTGCGAGCGCAACGACCGTTTTTAATATGCGGTGTAGATTTCTGTGGCACGGTATTTACCACTCTTAAAATTCGTGGCTGGCCACCGAACAAAACGTATACTGTTGTTTTTGTTTGTTTCACTTCAAAGGCTGTACATTTTGAATTAGCTTCTAATTTATCCTCTGAATGTTTTATTCTCGCCCTTAAAAGGTTTATCTGTCGCCGAGGAGTTCCCAAGACGATTCACTGCGACAACGGGACGAACTTCGTAGGAGCTCAGAGGATTCTGAGAGAGACTCAAGAGGAATTCGAGAGAGGAAAAGAAACAGTTAACCAGAACGCGGCAGAGGAAGGGTTCAGCTTCGTCTTCATACCACCGAGAGCCCCTCATTTCGGAGGCCTTTGGGAGGCGGCAGTGAAGGCGGCGAAAACGCTCTTACAGCGTACCGTGGGCAACGCTCTTCTCACAACCGAAGAGCTGCTCACCGTTCTTATCGAGGTCGAGGCAATCTTCAATTCAAGGCCAATTGCCCCTCTAAGCGCCGACCCCAACGACGGCGAAGCCCTCACCCCAGCACATCTACTAATCGGCAGCAGCTTACGATCGCTCCCACAAGAAAAAGTGCCGGAACAGCAGATGGCTTGCTTGAAAAGATGGCAGCTTCTATGCTGGCTCAAGCAGCAGTTCTGGCAGAAGTGGTCCAAGGAGTATCTGCTTGGCCTTCAAGCTCGGTCCAAGTGGGTACTGGAGCAACCCAATCTCGTCGTGGGAAAGCTCGTTTTAATCCACGAGGACAACGCTCCTCCACAGCAGTGGAAAATGGGTCGAGTCGTGGCGGTCGTCGAAGGGCAGGACGGAAAGGTCAGGGTCGCCGACATCAAGACGCAAGGCGGGGTCCTGAGACGCCCAATCGTCAAGCTAGCCGTTCTACCTGATGACTAAACTAATTTTGAAGCCTTGCAGCCATTCAACGTGGCCGGTGCTTTGTCAATGCAAACATTAAAAAAAAAAAAATAAATTGAAATAATAAAATTAAAGAAATACCATTGTGAATTATGTATTTAAAAATGGTATAAAATTTGAATTTCCCGCCCATCCGGCCATATTAAATTAATTTAAAGAGAAAGAATAAGAAAACAAAGAAGAATAAAAATTCATTCCAAACCGTAACTCGAAGTTATCCGCACGCGTTTTATTTAAAATCTTTTTGTCGCTATTTTTCGCTTCGGTTTCTTCAAAAAACATTTAAGTTTTCGTTAGCTCAGAAAGAGCTTGTTTGTAAAAATTATTACAAAATTTCAAATATGTTTTTTTTTTCTTTGCGATTAAAGAGCTAATGTATACCTACATTAACCTAATAAAATTCATTTAAATATATTCAATATTAGAAATTTACTGGAGCAAAATGTAACCAAGCGAAATTGAGTGCTTTTGTTTTGTCGGACACTGTATGTAGGTAGGAGAAAATGAAATTACAAAAACGGTTACAACGAGATTTTAAATGTGTCTCATTATATCAATTTTTTGTATTTTTTTTTAAACATTTCGACTTAGCATTAAAACATTTTATTTTCGCTCTTATTAACACTTTTAAAGTGTGGTTTAGCTAAATTTTCTTGTGTTCCGCGGAAGAGCATGCATAAGAGAATTTTGTATCGCAGATTTCGAAGAGAGCTTTTAAAATATTGTTTTGGAAGCAAAACTCATCAAAGTTTTCTTCAAAACATTTGACAATATTCTCAATAAGTTTTACGAACTCTTTTGAAGGAACTGTCAAGCCTGCATTGGTTGTATGGTCATACTGGCGAACTTTTATTAAGTTTTCACTTAAATCATAGGCTTGACAATCCCTTCTGATCATGTGATGTTTGCATTCATCACATTTTGTTGTTCGCATTACCGACTTTGCGATATATCCGGCAAAATATGTTGTTGCCATATGTCCAACACTCGGAGGTGACTCTTGCTCAACTTCAAGCTCTTCCTCGAAATCGCATTTATTCTCCTCTTCTTCGTTTTCACCGTCTTCATGGCAGGTGTTTTCAAAACATCCTTATTAAACAAAAAAATCAAAATTATGATTTATGTAGTTTTATTTATTTTTATAATTTTGTCGTTTACATTTGAACTGCAATTGTTCGCAGATATATTTTATAGGTCTCACCCGAATTAGAAACGTACTTATAAGAAAAACTCGTTTCGATAATAATACGCAAAATAAATATTTTGTATATTTATGAAACGTTTTAAATGGATTTTAAAAATTGAAAATATGGTGTTTCTCGTTAAAGAACTAACTTTATCATACTGCATTTTTAAACAACTATACTTTTTATAGGGAACAAGTTATTATTGTTGATACAGGCAAAGGATTTGAAGAGTGAGGAATGAAAGGAATGAAATGTTAATCATTGTTGCGATTGGAATAACAAAATTTAATTACCGATACAGAAAAAATTATTTGTTTATAGGTAAACAAAACAATCTGTTCTAACGTATGCAAAAATAAAAATTTAAATAAAAAAAAAAGCCAGTGTGTGATGACCCAATAAGAATACTTAGGTACCCACATATGTAGGTACCTGCATACTGCATATGCATTTTATTGAATTGAAAGGGCTTAGTTAAGTAGTGGGTGGTAGGCAGAGTAAAAGTAATTTTTATTTTGTATTTATATCTATAAACATAATACAGGGAAGGTATATAAGTTTTCAAAGACACTTCTTAAACAATCTGATGGTTTTCGAGCAATTTTCAAAACTACTGTATTTTTCCGCTTACACCACACAAAACCGAAAGGCCTTGTCCAAATTTAAGGTGTTTATTTAAGAAATGCGAAAGACATCAAAATGAAGCTGTCTACCAAAATTCAGCTTTTTTCGGAGTTACTTATATTTCAAGTAAAATTCTAATTTTATCCAAATATTTGAACAAAAATGTTTTAATTTTGTTTGATTTTGAACCTGTTTCATTGGGTTCAAACTGTCATAACTTTCTATCCGAGCATAGCTTTGGCCTTTTTATAAACAACAGAAAAATAGACAATTTTTGAAACTTTTATTGTGCCATATGAATTTTGTTCAGGTAGCTCTTGAGAATATTGAGGTAACAAGTTAAGTTTGGCAAAGTTCAAGAATGAATGAATTCTTAGGAAATGGTGATGCCAATAAAAAATATTTTACTCAGTAAAATTAGTAAACTGTAAAATATTTTAATGCAGAAATGTAAAAAACTAAATCAATTATGGACAGGGTGAGCAAAAAACTGGTTTAACGTAAGTTTTTTTTTTCAGATTTCAACAAAGAGACATGGGATTTCAAATATAAAACTTCAGACGTCTTAGGGGCTGGATTAATGTTTATATAAGGAGACAGAATTACAGAATTTATTTAAAGCTAATTAGGGGGTTCCTTATTTCAAATAAGAAAATGATCTTTATAAGGAATCACCCTAATGTATATTAGACGCCAGTTATAGAGTAAAATCCATCAGTAAAAGTTGAAACAGGTGAACACGTTATGACAATATTATCTGTAAAATAAAATTTATCCGAGGTCGATATCTCTATTCGTTCTCGAAATATGTTGGATGAAAAAAGTACCCCGAACGTATGTACGTACATATGTACATACACACATTTTTTTCAATAATTAACACGCATTTAAAAGGGATTATGACTACATCTTCTAAAAACGACAGATTCTGGTTCTAGATACCTCAAAACGTAAAGATATGTCAAAATTTTCAAATCGAAAAATGCCACCAATTAAAATAACTTCCATAATTGCAAGTTAATAATTAATAATTAATTAATAAGTGCTGATATAACTTGCAATCGTAATTGCCACCGTATTCGGTGAAAATGGACCCCAGCGCAAAAAAAAACTAAAACGAAATGTTCCATTTTTTGTGAATTGGAAATCAGCTGTTCAAAACGGTTTTCCATCAGTAAAACAAATAAATGCGTTTTTTACGAAAATTATTCTTCCATGGTATTATTTTTTGCGAGAGAAAAATATTTTAATTGATTTGCCATCGATTCGTTCAATTTTTATGTTTCAAATCTTTTATTAACACATGAAATTATCCAAAAGAAAATTTTTACTGATGGTTTTTACTAATTGCTATACCTACGTAACTGGCCCCTTTATGTCGTGAAATAAGTTTGAATTTTTTATAAATCATATTCTACTAGGTATATACCAGGAAAATTTTCAAATTGCTGTAGTAAAAAAATGATATGCTGAATTTGTAAGAAAATCTTTTTAGCACGTTATGACGTTATCTGTAACATAAAATCCATCCGAAGTCGATATCTATATTAATGCCGCTATCCATGGACGGCACTTGCACCAAGGAAACCGAACAGCTCTCAGTTCTCGGTAAGTGTGTCACAAACTACCTTTTGTGTAATGACCACATATTTGATGTCGCCAAAAACGCTGCTTAGTGTTTAGGTTTCCTTCGGCGATGCAAGAAATTTGTCTCCCCTTCTGATCTGGCTGTGATCTACAAAGCCTTTATTCGTCCAAAACTTGAGAACAATTCTTATGTTTGGACAGGAGCTCCAAAAACTCACTTGAGTTTGTTGGACAGAATTCAAAAGAGAGCTTTAAAAATGATAGGCGAAAGATCTATTACAGAAACAATTACATCTCTCGAACACCGCCCTAATGTTTCGTGTCTTTCTCTATTTTATCGCTATTATTATAATCAATGTTCTAGTGAAATAGCCAGTTGCATTCTCCCCCTTAAAAAATTAACCGTAATACTCGCGCTTCTAGGAATGCCCATCAGTTCATCCTCGAGCCCAACTTCGGACGTACTGTAATGTACAGAGATTCTTTCTTCAGTCGCACCACAAGAATGTGGAATGCTTTACCCGACGCTGCTTTCCCATCCCATTACGATGTGCAATCATTCTAAGCCAATGTGCATCGGTATCGCCTTCTAAATCCTCTCCTACTTACCTAATCGCTCGTGCTGTGTTAAAAACATTTTAAGGGTAGCCATAACCCCTTTTGCGCGCGTGGAATATAAAAAAAAAGTACCTCGAACGTACGTACATACACACATACAGACATCTTTCTAAAAACGATGGATTCTGATTCTTAGAGAACCCAAAACGTTAATACATGTCAACATTTTCAAATCGACAAATAACACTAATTACAATAACTTCCAATGGGAATTTCAAAATTTAAATTATTTTTTTTTTTAATAATTGTTCGAAATAAAGTAGGTAGGCAGGTACTACATATTTTTGTTTTCAAACTTCTTATAAATTTTAAGTCAAGATACCTCATAAAAAAATAAATTAACCTCCTGAATAAACGGGGATAATAGAGAATAGCCCCCCCCCCTCTCCAATATGATTTTTTCCTTATCTATCGATTCAACCTACACGCTCAATCTTTTTTTCACACCTTAGGTGTGCATGTTACATGTTATGATTTTATTACTTAATAAATACTAAGGAACATTGTATAAAAAAAAATTAATTAAAATAAATTACAAATTAAATATGTATACCTATGTAGGTAAAGTGGTTTAGTATTATACATTAAAACACCTAAAATTAACTTAAAAAGAAAAAAGTTTAGTTTTATACCAAAACCAAATTATTCAAAACAGAAAAAAATCAATAACGAATTAGTTATTGTTTACAAATAAAATATGAAAGTTGTTCTTATTTATTATTTCTTATTAACAGGTTATTACATTTTACATAGTAATAATAATTAATGGGCCTAGAGCTGGAAAGTCTACTTGCTTGAATGTTGTTCTTTGCACTTCCCAAACATCAAGATCTATGCATGCCTTTATTGGTACTTACCCACCTACCTACATATAGGGTGTCCATCTTATCTCTTTAAAAGAGAACATGTCCTCTTTTTTCACTCTGATCTTTTTTACACTATCTTTTTCTTTAGGGATCTATTTTTGTTCTCTATTTTTTTAATGCAATTCGCTTTTTAGTCTAGGAAAGACAGGAAATTCAATATGGGCAAACGGGGACAAATTCATTCACGAAAGGTATCAACAACATATCCAAAGTCCTCCAAAATCCACGAATTGGTTTTTTGTATAGACGCATTTTAAGAGGCGGAGAGCTCAACAATTTGTTGTAATACAATCTAATCATATGACACATGTTTTTAGGGCGCTTTTTAACGCTGATTCTAAAGAGACCAAAACTGAAAAGATTACATGTATCCTGTGGAAAGTTAATGTCATGTTTATGGAATGATCACTTTTTTAAAGTACAACAAGTAATATATTACCCAAAACCATTTCAAAATAATCGGATTTTAATGAAAGTTGGTACAAATGTTTCATTTGGCATGTTTACTAAGAATCAAAAGAGTCTCCAAAAATATCTGTGGTGAAAGGGTGTTTTTTTTTAAGGGCGTCATTATTATTATAACATCTATGAATAAGTTTTCACACTGATGAAATTTGCTAAAAATATTAAATAGTTCATGGTTTCCAAGTATCAAAACAGTCCATTAAAATAATTTGATCCAACGAGTTTTTTTAGAGCCCTATACGGAGCAAAATGTCAGGTCTTCCGAAAAATTGTACGTTCGTGTAATCGAGATTGTACATATGACATATGATATATGATTTAAAGGTATTTTTAAACGCCGAATCTAATAAAAGAAAAACCAATATGATACAAGCACCCTAAAAAATGTTAGATTAATTTTTAAGCAGAAATTACTGTTTTTTCCGTTAAGCTGGTCAAACATTACGCCCCCAAAAAACACCCTTGGACCTTAGATATTTTTATGGACTCTTTTGATCCTTAGGTGCCAATATAAATTTAATATTCTTAGCAAATTTCATAAGTGTCAGAATTTGTTCATGGATGTTAAGGTAATAATCACTCACTTGCATCTCTCCGTCAAAAAAACACCATTTAAACACAGATATTTTTGGGGACTCTTTTGATTCTTGGTATGAATGCCAAACTAAACATTTATACTAAATTTCATTTATATCCCATTATTTTAAAATGGTTTTGGTGCATATATTACTTGTTGTTCTTTAAAAAAAATTGATAATTCCATAAGAATGACATTAACTTTCCACAGGATACATGCTTTTTTTATATTTGGTCTCTTTAGAATTAGCGTTGAAAAGCACCTTAAGAACATGTGTCATATGATTAGATTGTATAACAACAAATTTTTCAGCTTGACAAACTACCGCCTCCCTCCCCTCTCCACCTCTTAAAATGCGCCTATACAAAAATCCAATACGGGGATTTTGGGGGACTTTGGATATGTTGTTGAGGATAAAACTCTGTGTCAATACCAGCAATAAAATTTCATGAATTAATTTGTCCCTAGTCCGATCCTATCTTTCTTAGACTATTTGTTTTATTGCAATAATTTGTATTTCAATGTCAATTAAAAGACTTAATGGCCCTATTCTGCCGTTGCGAGCCTGACAGGTCACAATTTTTTGTGAGTGGGGTTTCTTATGAGGTGGTCACAATTTCGTAGGTATTCTGTGGTAGCCCTCATAAGAAACCTCACAAGAACAACGTGATTTGTGATCTGCCAAAGAGCGAATCATAATTTTACGTTTTTATAAGGCGAGTTCACCACGAGTTATAAGGTTATTGTGACTTGTGAGGCATCAGTTTTAGGTTGCCAGAATAAAGCTGTAAAATTTCGTTGTAAGGTAAATTTTATAATAAAATAGGAATGTGTTCTCAAAGCTTCTATACAGTTTTTAAATGATAGAGTTATAATAAAAAGTAGAAGAGATATTATTGATGATTAAGGCAACTCTATAGCCCCTTATCAAAACGAGCAGACCACATTTCGTACCTACTAGTTGTATTTTGTTCAGCAATTCATTCATCTACCAACGAGTGTATGATTCTTGAAAATTAAAACGCTTGATTCTTTTATTTTAATTTTTTTATTTTGTTGTGTTCTCTTTTTTGTTCTCTATTTTGCTCTGAATGTTCTCTTTTTTATAGCTTTTAGAGCAAAATGTCCTCTTTTTGTAAAGTACCCAGATGGACACCCTACCTACATATTATATTTCCTATTTATGTATATCTACATACCTACATTATTTTAGTACCAGTAAATAATAAAATTTCAAATCTCTATCAATCAATATTATTAAACATAAAGTTCACCAAGACATAAAAACTATGATATACCTACCTACATTACATACCTATAGGTACCAACCTAAAACAAAAATGTTTCCTTTGCTCAGCTCATGAAATAAAAAAAAAAAAAAATGACAAAATTAAAGCATATAATCGTTATCATCCCCAATTCCAAGCAAGCATCAATAATACATTTAAATTTTCAGACAGAAAACAAAATAAAAAAAAACCTCACAAATCCATTTTGTCTACCGAATGTGCAACCTTGGCTGACACACCAGACAAAAATATAACTAAAGTGGGTGTGTTTGTTATTGTTTTTTTTTTTATGGCAGACGAAAATATCCCTTTTAATCTGCACGTGTTCAATAAAATACAATAGGACTTTTTTGATCCCTAATGGGTTTGGAAATTGAATTATGAAAAAAGGAAATATTATCTTTGTATTGTCACCACCGAGTTACAGCAGCGCTTTGTAGATTGAGTAATGTTCGGTGTCCACTTCTATATGTTATTATTCAATGGTACAACTATGTTTACATCTGAAACCTGATTGATGTTTTGTATCCAACATCTCTTTTTCCAAATATTTTTTCATTTGACAAGTTATAATTTTTTCAAACACTTTACTTAAAAAAGGCAAGATTGCAATAGGTCTAAAATCAGTAGTTTCTGGTGACGAAGACTTTGGTAATGGTTAGGGTGTCCATCTTATCTCTTTAAAAGAGAACATGTCCTCTTTTTGCACTCTGATCTTTTTTACACTATCTTTTTCTTTAGGGATCTATTTTTGTTCTCTATTTTTTTAATGCAATTCGCTTTTTAGTCTAGGAAAGACAGGAAATTCAATATGGGCAAACGGGGACAAATTCATTCACGAAAGGTATCAACAACATATCCAAAGTCCTCCAAAATCCACGAATTGGTTTTTTGTATAGACGCATTTTAAGAGGCGGAGAGGGGAGGGAGGCGGGATAGTTTGTCAAGCTGAACAATTTGTTGTAATACAATCTAATCATATGACACATGTTTTTAGAGTGCTTTTTAACGCTGATTCTAAAGAGACCAAAACTGAAAAGATTACATGTATCCTGTGGAAAGTTAATGTCATTTTTATGGCATGATCACTTTTTTAAAGTACAACAAGTAATATATTACCCAAAACCATTTCAAAATAATTGGATTTTAATGAAAGTTGGTACAAATGTTTCATTTGGCATGTTTACTAAGAATCAAAAGAGTCTCCAAAAATATCTGTGGTGAAAGGGTGTTTTTTTAAGGGCGTCATTATTATTATAACATCTATGAATAAGTTTTCACACTGATGAAATTTGCTAAAAATATTAAATAGTTCATGGTTTCCAAGTATCAAAACAGTCCATTAAAATAATTTGATCCAAAGAGTTTTTTTAGAGCCCTATACGGAGCAAAATGTCAGGTCTTCCGAAAAATTGTACTTTCGTGTAATCGAGATTGTACATATGACATATGATATATGATTTAAAGGTATTTTTAAACGCCGAATCTAATAAAAGAAAAACCAATATGATACAATCACCCTAAAAAAAGTTAGATTAATTTTTAGCAGAAATTACTGTTTTTTCCGTTAAGCTGGTCAAACATTACGCCCCCAAAAAACACCCTTGGACCTTAGATATTTGTATGGACTCTTTTGATCCTTAGGTGCCAATATAAATTTAATATTCTTAGCAAATTTCATAAGTGTCAGAATTTGTTCATGGATGTTAAGCTAATAATCACTCACTTGCATCTCTCCGTCAAAAAAACACCATTTAAACACAGATATTTTTGGGGACTCTTTTGATTCTTGGTATGAATGCCAAACTAAACATTTATACTAAATTTCATTAATATCCCATTATTTTAAAATGGTTTTGGTAAATATATTACTTGTTGTTCTTTAAAAAAAATTGATAATTCCATAAGAATGACATTAACTTTCCACAGGATACATGCTTTTTTCATATTTGGTCTCTTTAGAATTAGCGTTGAAAAGCACCTTAAGTACATGTGTCATATGATTAGATTGTATAACAACAAATTTTTCAGCTTGACACACTACCGCCTCCCTCCCCTCTCCACCTCTTAAAATGCGCCTATACAAAAATCCAATACGGGGATTTTGGGGGACTTTGGATATGTTGTTGAGGATAAAACTCTGTGTCGATACCAGCAATAAAATTTCATGAATTAATTTGTCCCTAGTCCGATCCTATCTTTCTTAGACTATTTGTTTTATTGCAATAATTTGTATTTCAATGTCAATTAATAGACTTAATGGCCCTATTCTGCCGTTGCGAGCCTGACAGGTCACAATTTTTTGTGAGTGAGGTTTCTTATGAGGTGGTCACAATTTCGTAGGTATTCTGTGGTAGCCCTCATAAGAAACCTCACAAGAACAACGTGATTTGTGATCTGCCAAAGAGCGAATCATAATTTTATGTTTTTATAAGGCGAGTTCACCACGAGTTATAAGGTTATTGTGACTTGTGAGGCATCAGTTTTAGGTTGCCAGAATAAAGCTGTAAAATTTCGTTGTAAGGTAAATTTTATAATAAAATAGGAATGTGTTCTCAAAGCTTCTATACAGTTTTTAAATGATAGAGTTATAATAAAAAGTAGAAGAGATATTATTGATGATTAAGGCAACTCTATAGCCCCTTATCAAAACGAGCAGACCACATTTCGTACCTACTAGTTGTATTTTGTTCAGCAATTCATTCATCTACCAACGAGTGTATGATTCTTGAAAATTAGAACGCTTGATTCTTTTATTTTAATTTTTTTATTTAGTTGTGTTCTCTTTTTTGTTCTCTATTTTGCTCTGAATGTTCTCTTTTTTATAGCTTTTAGAGCAAAATGTCCTCTTTTTGTAAAGTACCCAGATGGACACCCTACCTACATATTATATTTCCTATTTATGTATATCTACATACCTACATTATTTTAGTACCAGTAAATAATAAAATTTCAAATCTCTATCAATCAATATTATTAAACATAAAGTTCACCAAGACATAAAAACTATGATATACCTACCTACATTACATACCTATAGGTACCAACCTAAAACAAAAATGTTTCCTTTGCTCAGCTCATGAAATAAAAAAAAAAATGACAAAATTAAAGCATATAATCGTCATCATCCCCAATTCCAAGCAAGCATCAATAATACATTTAAATTTTCAGACAGAAAACAAAATAAAAAAAAAAACTTACAAATCCATTTTGTCTACCGAATGTGCAACCTTGGCTGACACACCAGACAAAAATATAACTAAAGTGGGTGTGTTTGCTATTGTTTTTTTTTTATGGCAGACGAAAATATCCCTTTTAATCTGCACGTGTTCAATAAAATACAATAGGACTTTTTTGATCCCTAATGGGTTTGGAAATTGAATGATGAAAAAAGGAAATATTATCTTTGTATTGTCACCACCGAGTTACAGCAGCGCTTTGTAGATTGAGTAATGTTCGGTGTCCACTTCTATATGTTATTATTCAATGGTACAACTATGTTTACATCTGAAACCTGATTGATGTTTTGTAATCAACATCTCTTTTTCCAAATATTTTTTCATTTGACAAGTTATAATTTTTTCAAACACTTTACTTAAAAAAGGCAAGATTGCAATAGGTCTAAAATCAGTAGTTTCTGGTGACGAAGACTTTGATAATGGTTAGGGTGTCCATCTTATCTCTTTAAAAGAGAACATGTCCTCTTTTTTCACTCTGATCTTTTTTACGCTATCTTTTTCTTTAGGGATCTATTTTTGTTCTCTATTTTTTTAATGCAATTCGCTTTTTAGTCTAGGAAAGACAGGAAATTCAATATGGGCAAACGGGGACAAATTCATTCACGAAAGGTATCAACAACATATCCAAAGTCCTCCAAAATCCACGAATTGGTTTTTTGTATAGACGCATTTTAAGAGGCGGAGAGGGGAGGGAGGCTGGAGTTTGTCAACCTGAACAATTTGTTGTAATACAATATAATCATATGACACATGATTTTAGGGTGCTTTTTAACGCTGATTCTAAAGAGACCAAAACTGAAAAGATTACATGTATCCTGTGGAAAGTTAATGTCATTTTTATGGCATGATCACTTTTTTAAAGTACAACAAGTAATATATTACCCAAAACCATTTCAAAATAATCGGATTTTAATGAAAGTTGGTACAAATGTTTCATTTGGCATGTTTACTAAGAATCAAAGGAGTCTCCAAAAATATCTGTGGTGAAAGGGTGTTTTTTTAAGGGCGTCATTACTATTATAACATCTATGAATAAGTTTTCACACTGATGAAATTTGCTAAAAATATTAAATAGTTCATGGTTTCCAAGTATCAAAACAGTCCATTAAAATAATTTGATCCAAAGAGTTTTTTTAGAGCCCTATACGGAGCAAAATGTCAGGTCTTCCGAAAAATTGTACTTTCGTGTAATCGAGATTGTACATATGACATATGATATATGATTTAAAGGTATTTTTAAACGCCGAATCTAATAAAAGAAAAACCAATATGATACAAGCACCCTAAAAAAAGTTAGATTAATTTTTAAGCAGAAATTACTGTTTTTTCCGTTAAGCTGGTCAAACATTACGGCCCCAAAAAACACCCTTGGACCTTAGATATTTGTATGAACTCTTTTGATCCTTAGGTGCCAATATAAATTTAATATTCTTAGCAAATTTCATAAGTGTCAGAATTTGTTCATGGATGTTAAGCTAATAATCACTCACTTGCATCTCTCCGTCAAAAAAACACCATTTAAACACAGATATTTTTGGGGACTCTTTTGATTCTTGGTATGAATGCCAAACTAAACATTTATACTAAATTTCATTAATATCCCATTATTTTAAAATGGTTTTGGTAAATATATTACTTGTTGTTCTTTAAAAAAAATTGATAATTCCATAAGAATGACATTAACTTTCCACAGGATACATGCTTTTTTCATATTTGGTCTCTTTAGAATTAGCGTTGAAAAGCACCTTAAGTACATGTGTCATATGATTAGATTGTATAACAACAAATTTTTCAGCTTGACAAACTACCGCCTCCCTCCCCTCTCCACCTCTTAAAATGCGCCTATACAAAAAGCCAATACGGGGATTTTGGGGGACTTTGGATATGTTGTTGAGGATAAAACTCTGTGTCGATACCAGCAATAAAATTTCATGAATTAATTTGTCCCTAGTCCGATCCTATCTTTCTTAGACTATTTGTTTTATTGCAATAATTTGTATTTCAATGTCAATTAATAGACTTAATGGCCCTATTCTGCCGTTGCGAGCCTGACAGGTCACAATTTTTTGTGAGTGAGGTTTCTTATGAGGTGGTCACAATTTCGTAAGTATTCTGTGGTAGCCCTCATAAGAAACCTCACAAGAACAACGTGATTTGTGATCTGCCAAAGAGCGAATCATAATTTTACGTTTTTATAAGGCGAGTTCACCACGAGTTATAAGGTTATTGTGACTTGTGAGGCATCAGTTTTAGGTTGCCAGAATAAAGCTGTAATATTTCGTTGTAAGGTAAATTTTATAATAAAATAGGAATGTGTTCTCAAAGCTTCTATACAGTTTTTAAATGATAGAGTTATAATAAAAAGTAGAAGAGATATTATTGATGATTAAGGCAACTCTATAGCCCCTTATCAAAACGAGCAGACCACATTTCGTACCTACTAGTTGTATTTTGTTCAGCAATTCATTCATCTACCAACGAGTGTATGATTCTTGAAAATTAGAACGCTTGATTCTTTTATTTTATTTTAATTTTTTTATTTTGTTGTGTTCTCTTTTTTGTTCTCTATTTTGCTCTGAATGTTCTCTTTTTTATAGCTTTTAGAGCAAAATGTCCTCTTCTTGTAAAGTACCCAGATGGACACCCTAGTAATGGTATAATTTTTGCATTCTTCCATTGATCGGGAAATTTACGTGTTGTGATAATACAATTAAATATAAGGGTTACTTTTTTATATATAAAAGGCAAAAGAATTTTAAGGAATAATGGATGTATTCCATGCAACCCTTGAGCCTTAGATTTTATACAGAGGATTGCTTCTCCCACAGATAGATTATCTATACACTGTAAAGAAAATGTATTCTGTGTAGAAATTGAATTGTTATTAAATGCAGAGTAATCGATTTGATTGTTTACTTGAGGCGACGAACTGATAAACTTCATGTTCAACTCATTTAAATCAATATCTATTTGGTCACTTTTTGTGTTTAAAAAAAAAAAAATAAATAAATCGGGTGGCACAACGGCTCATGAAGAACCAGGGCCTAGTGACTAACAACTCGCAACCATTCCTGTGTGCGCCTTTCGACAGGAATGGAAGGGACCTACAATTTTATGCCGTAGGCAGTAGCCCTGAAAAAAAAACTTTTTAGTTTTTAGGTTGACGAGGCTGGGAAGCGATCCCAGACCTCCAGCGTGACAGTCGAACGCACTAACCATTACGCTACGGGCTACTACTATTTTTTGTGTTAGTATTTGAACGATCGGAGTAGATTCGACCGCTGCAACTTAAATCTCTACTGCCTCGTAGAAAGACTTGGTTGCGTACAAATTTGCTACTAAGTAAAACTAAAGTACGACGAATGACTAAGAGAATCCAACTAAGCTCCGACAAACGAAATAAGAAAGCGAGATGTGCCACTGATGGTGGTTTAACTTGGAATTTTTATTTTGAGCTTTTTCGTAAGGTTTCTATACCCTGATAAAGAACAGTTTTAGTACATAATTATTAATATTAAAGCTTAATTTTAAACATAAATATGAATGCAAAGTTTTGTGGCGCAAAGATTCAAATATTGTTATAAAGTAAAATAATTCAAGTAGTAGATTTCAGGAAATGTTATTAGGCTTCAACATTCCGCCCTCTTTGAAAGGATTGCCTTTCAACATGGTAGTACGGCTAACTTCCGGATGGGATGTCTGATGATACCTCGAGAAGTTTTTACGTCAGCCACTCGGACCTTATCATCTGCCCCTTTGATAACATTGCGTATACGCCCCATAATCCATTTTTGGGGTGGCACGTTATCTTCATGGATGATGACGAGACTGCCCATTTGGTTCGATTTTGTAGTTCATTGAGATACTCTGTTGACCATCGGTTCCAAAAGTGTGTCTTGACGGCATGGATACGACGCCATCGATGAATATAGCTGATGTTTGCAACCTCATCAGCGGGCTCCGGTATGGCTTTCAAAGATGACCCAATTAAGAAATGGGCCGGCGTCAAAGCTTCTAGGTCACTGGGATCAGATGACATTGGTGTGATTGGCCTGGAGTTCATCACGGCTTCAATTTCAACTAGCGCTGTCGTCAACTCTTCAAACGTGAGCTTGGCACCACATAAACTTCGATATAAGTGCCCTTTAGCGACCTTGACTGCTGACTCCCAGATTCCACCAAAATGAGGAGCCCTGGGGGGTATAAAATGAAAGTTTATATTTGCATTAGTACAAAAATTATGATTCGAGTCTCTAAAAGTAGTTTTAAACATCATTTTGCATAATAATATCAACTTGTTTTGAGCACCCACAAAATTTGTGGCGTTATCGCAGTGGATATCTTTAGGAAAACCTCTTCGACCTATCATTCTTTTAAAGGCTGCAATGAACGCATTTGATGAAAGATCGGAGACGGCTTCTAAATGAACTGCCTTCGATGAAAAACAGACAAAAACAGCCACATAACTTTTATAGGCAACCTTGCCTCTAATTTTGTAATGGGTATAAATGGGACCGCAAAACTCAACCCCACAACACAAAAAGGAACGTGAAGCAGTCAATCTCTCCAACGGCAAGTTTCCCATTGCAACTTTGGTCGATATCTCACGCAATGCAAACAGGCTTTGACTGTTCTATGGGCCAAGTCCCGTGCATTAACAATCCAAAACCTTATCCTCATTAACGCTACTAGAGCTTTCGGACCAGCATGATAATTTGAAAGATGTAGATGTAAAGCCATAATCTTTGAGAAATGACTGTTTTTTGGAAGCAGCAACGGATGCTTGCATTTTTCTGGAATGTTGGCGTTTTCCAATCTGCCCCCAACTCTGAGAAGTGGTACTCCATTTCGCTCTTCAACAAACGGATTTAACCATTTAATGGAACCCTTTATATCTTGTTTACGATTGATTGCAGAAAATTCCTCAGTGAACGAGTTATTTTGGATGACATAAACGATGCAATGCAGCGCATCTTCAAGATCTGCAACCTCCAAATGATTGATTTTGGGAATGAATCCAAAAACGCGAAGAAGTTTAGTGTATGAGCTAAATCGTTCTAAAACGTCTATTAAATAATTTGACTCTGGTTTAACGCAACTCAGAACCGTTTTCTTCTTTTCCAATGTAAACTCTTCTGGAGAAAGCTGGATCTCAACTATGGAAGGCCACTCAGCCTCTTCCTTGAGAAAAAAGCTTGGTCCTTTAAACCATATTGAAGATTTAAGTTCACCAACAGTACAGCCGATGTTCAAAAGGGTAGTTATGTGCATTCAAGAGGACACAAGAGTCCACAGGTTTTTATCAAAACCCACCTCTGTCTACCGACTCCTACTCTCACCTCCTAGTGGTGAACATCGGGTGTTTAGTACCTCAGCTGGAGACGGGGTTTAAATCCCCGTGGAAAGCTGTTGGGGACAGCCAACGAGAGAGGGGGGGAGGAGTGTTCCCACTAAGGCACTTCTCCTTTCATCGAGGCGGCAGCGGACGAATTCTCTAGATGGAATCAACGGTGGCGTCTACAGTTCCAGTTAGGTTGAACTACTTAGTGAACACCTTTTATGGGCTACTACGACATATTTGTAGCTCAGGCCTATAAGGAGCGGTTTATCCGGCTCCCTTCCCTTGAAGTTATACGAAGGGTCTGGTCCTCCGGGTCGGGGGTTGTGCGCTCTTTGGTTGTGGTTTTGTGATAAGGGGAAGACTTAGGCAAGAAGTCTTGGGCTTCCGAAGTGTAAGCGAGCGCCTGGTCACAATCCGCATCAAGGGCAAATTTAAGAACATTTCGCTGATCTGTGTTCATGCCCCCCATGAAGGGAGAGAGGACTCAACCAAAGAAGCATTCTACGATCTCCTGGAGACAACGTATGATATGTGCCCGAAGTACGACGTGAAGATCATTCTTGGTGACTTCAACGCAAGATTCGGAAAGGAGGGCATCTTTGGTTCGAAAGTCGGAGGACACAGTCTACACGACGAAACTTCCGGCAACGGACACAGGCTGGCAGACTTTGCGGCGGGGCAAAATGTCATCATCTCAAGCACCTACTTCCCACACCTCAATATACACAAGGGGACTTGGCGGTCGCGTGATCAAGTAACCGTCAACCAAATCGACCACGTTACGATAGACGCGAGACATGCTTCCAGTATCTTGGACGTCCGAACGTTCCGAGGGGCCAACGTTGACTCGGATCACTACCTGGTGGTAGCTAGACTACGTATGCGGATATCCATGACGCGACAACGCAGAGCAGATGCTGTGAAAAGATTCGATGTCGAGAAGCTTAAATCGCAAGAGACTGCCAGAACTTTTGCAGACCACGTAACTCTTAATCTCTCAGGAGGTCTGCCACCAGCATCAAGTGCAGAGGACCAGTGGGAACGCTGTCTACAAGCCATCAGAAGTGCCGCCTCTGATGTGCTGGGTTTCACTAGGCGAATACAACGAAACCCCTGGTTCGATGAAGAGTCCCGGCTAGCGCATGCAGCTAAGGACGAGGCCTACCAGGCAATGCTGCAGACTCGAACAAGAGCTGCTGAGAGAGTGGCCCGGGAGCTCTACGGGCTGAAACGAAAAGAGGAACGCCGAATTCTCAGGAGGAAAAAGAGAGAGCACGAGAAGCGGGCGGTAGAGTCAATTGGGGGTTGTAGCGGTAGGGGAGATGTTCGAAAATGTTATCAGAGGGTGAAGCGATCCACCCAACGATTCAAGGCTAGAACGGAAGCCTGCCGAAATGAGAGTGGGAATATGGTAGTAGACACACAGTCAGTGCTGAGGATCTGGAAAGAACACTTCTCTAGACTGCTTAATGGCGAAGACAGCCAAGATGCCGCTAATAGGTAGAACGCTTCATTCAACTTGGACGATGATGGCCAAGAGTTCCGTCCACCCGACCTAACCGAAGTGCGGCTGGCGATATCCAAACTTAAGTCGTACAAGGCTGCTGGTGCGGATGGCTTACAAGCCGAACTATTTAAATCAGCGGGAGATGAATGGGCTAGGAGCATACATCAGCTCATCTGCAAAATTTGGTCGGAGGAAAGTATGCCCGATGAATGGAACCTCGGTATAGTGTGCCCCATCCATAAAAAGGGAGATGTTCTGAAATGTACCAACTACAGAGGAATTAGTCTCCTAAACGTCGCTTATAAAATCCTGTCGGCCATCCTGTGTGACCGCTTAAAACCTTTTGTCAACGATCTGATCGGCCCTTATCAGTGCGGTTTTAGGCCAGGCAAGTCAACCGTCGATCAAATGTTCACACTCCGACAGATTTTAGAAAAATCCCGGGAATTCCAGATCGATACACACCACCTTTTTATCGATTTTAAAGTCGCGTATGATAGCGTGAAAAGGGACGAATTATACAGAGCCATGTCGAGTCTCGGCATCCCTGCCAAACTCGTCCGCTTATGCAGGATGACGATGGAGAAATCTCGCTGCTCCGTCAAAATTGGTAAGAACACCACCGATTCCTTTGATGTTGAGAAAGGATTGAGGCAAGGCGACGCGTTATCATGCAACCTATTCAACATCGTTCTTGAAGCCATTGTACGCAACGTACATGTCAACACCAGCGGTACAATCTATCAAAAGTCCGTTCAATTGCTTGCATATGCGGATGACATAGACATTGTCGGCAGAACGAAGCGAGCTGTGGCAGGCGCATTTGCGAGCATTGAATCGGAGGCGGCTAGAATGGGATTGGCGGTTAATGAGGACAAGACGAAGTATATGCTGTCATCGAGAGAGGAATCTCAGCATCGTCGACTCGGGCAAAATATCACGATGGACAGATATAACTTCGAAGTTGTCAAGGACTTTGTCTACCTGGGCTCCACTATTACATCGCAGAATGACATCAGTGCAGAGATCAAGCGAAGAATTACTCTTGCCCACCGCTGTTTCTTCGGTCTAAGAAGGCATTTAAGTAGTAAGGCCCTCTCTCAGAGAACCAAGGAGACTTTATACAAAACCCTAATCATCCCGGTCCTGCTTTCTGGGTCAGAAGCATGGACACTGAAAGATTCGGATAAAAATCTGCTAGGGTGCTTTGAGAGGAAGATTCTTCGTGTGATTTTCGGTCCGGTGTGTATCGAAGGAGTATGGAGGAGAAGACGTTGACCTGGTCAAAAAGCTGAAAATACAGCGGCTGAGATGGCTGGGGCACGTGGAGCGTATGGACAGCAACGCACCTGCCCGACGAGTCTTCGAATCCAACCCCGATGGGGTACGCAGCAGAGGAAGAACCCGTAACAGGTGGCGCAATCAAGTGAATGACGACATCAAAGCACTCGGTGTGCGCAACTGGAAGCGGATAGCTAGGGACAGAGCTGGCTGGAGGGGCTTGTTAGTTGAGGCCGAAGCCCATCCTGGGCTGTGAGGGCCATCAAAAGTAAGTAACAGTACAGCCCCTTGAGACTATGTCAGTTGGATTTTGCAGGGTGGGAACATGTCTCCAGTGCACATTCTCGGTATTCTCTTGAATCTCCGCCACTCTATTCCCTACGAAGGTACTAAGTTTTGAAGAATGCGTCGGAACCCAATGCAAAACGATAGACGATTCTGTCCAAAAATAAGCCTCAGATGGTAAACAAGTAAATATGTTTTGGATTTTACTCAAATTCCACAATTCCAAACGCTTTTTCCTAGCGGGAGCTACTCTTGACTTTGCAACTAAAAGTCTGCAGCAAACTGAACCAAACCTATCTATTGATCTTAAGTAGATACAACAGCCGTAGGCATCCATAGATGCATCCGCAAATCCGTGAACTTGGAAACTTTCTCTGTCAGGTATAAGAGTATGTCTAAATACTGATAAATTCTGCATGGCATGCAAATCCACCATCAATTGTCGCCATTCGATCTCAATACTACGTGGGATTGAAGCATCCCAATCCAATTTCTCGATCCACAATTTTTGAAAGATGATCTTCGCCTTGATAATTATTGGGCTTACCAAACCCATTGGATCGAAGAGCGACGATGAGAGTGATAAGATAGTTCTTTTTGTGAACCTTGAATAAGTTTGATTAGGTTTGTTTGAGAAATTGAACTCATCACTAAAAGGATTCCAAACTATGCCTAAGGTGCTAGTTAAGTTGGAGTCGTTCAAGTTAATTTCTTTATTGCTCTGTTCATTGTTATCTTCGAAGATTTCAGCGCAATTACTATTCCATTTGGACAACTCTAATCCGGCTGGATACAAGATACTAACGACCTCTTCCTTCAAGTTTCTTAAAGTTTGTAAGCTATCGGCCCCTGTCAGCATGTCGTCGACATAGAAGTCTGACTGAAGAGTGCGAGATCCTAATTTCAACCTGTCCTTATTTTTGTCACTTAGGTACTGAAGACAGCGAATTGCTAAGAATGGCGCCGATGAGGTGCCATAAGTTACTGTGTTCAGCTGGTATGTCTTGACTGGTGTTTGTTCAGATTCTCTCCATAAAATGAGCTGAAACTTCCGATGAGAAGGGTGAACAAGCACTTGGCGATACATCTTGACGATATCTCCGGTAAGTGCATATGTATGCAACCGAAAACGAAGAAGAATGCTGAGTAGATCATTTTGTATAGTTGGACCAACCATTAAAATTCAATTGAGTGAAACATGAGTCGACGTGCAACATGATGCATCGAAAACCACTCGCAGCTTGGTTGACACACTGTCTGGGCGAATCACACACTGATGAGGTAGGTAGTAATGTGGTTCTTCTAAGTTTGGGTCTAGAACTAGGGACATGTGACCTAAAGACTGGTATTCTTCCAAAAAAGATGAGTACTGACTTTTTAAAGATGGGTTCTTTGAAAGCCTCCGGTCTAATGCTAAAAACCGTTTAAAAGCTATATCATATGACATTCCTAGGCAACTTGGATCTTTTTTTGAAAGGAAGCTGAACCATGAGCCGACCATTATCTAAAATCTCAATGTTCTTAATAAAATGTTTTTCACATTCTCTTTGCTGCTCTGTCCAATTGAAATCGGATCCTTGAACCTCTTCTAATTCCCAAAATTTTTCAACAAACTTTTCCAGAGAATCTTGCTTGAGACCAAGACTGCAAGAAGTATTCAAAGAAGTTGGTGAGTTTCTAACTTTGCCCGAAACTATCCAACCTAAAGAAGTTTTTTGTAACGTTGGGAGATTCTGACCAAGTTTTATCTGACCTACTTGCAACAAATCAAAGAAGGCTTCAGCTCCTAGTAATAAGTCTATCCATGAAGGCTGGAAAAAACATTCGTCAGCAAGATTGATATTCCTAGGAAGATTCCAATTCCGTACACTCAGTTCTGACTCAGGTTGATAAACTGTAATAGATGGAGCGACCAGGAACTCCAATGATAATTCGAAATTACTAAATCGAGATTTGATTGTGGTTTGAGTTTGAGAGATAATGTTGGTTTTAGTAGCCCCAATTCCAATAATCCCAATCTGCGTTTCATGTCTTTGGAGATTTAAAGACTTTGCGAAATTCTCATTGATGAAATTCACCTGAGAACCAGAATCAAGCAGGACCCTTCCTATCTGAAATCCACCATTAAAATCCTGAACTTAAACAAGTGCAGTAGCTAAGATCACTTGAGTATTAGCCGGGTCTTCCAGAGCTGTATTTAAAGTTGCTAAAACGTATTCACCTTCTTTACGTGGACTACCTTCCCAGTATTGTGACCTATGTAAAAGAGTATTGTGCGGAAACTTGCAATGCTTACACCTAAATGTTGATGGGCAGCTAGCCACTCCATGTCCCTTCCCTAAACAATTCAAACAAAGATTAAGCTTCTTTGCGTTGATATAACGATCCATAATTGAAAGCTTAGTAAAATTTGGACACCGAGTTATTGAATGGCTGCTTTCTTCACAAAATAGACAACTATGCTGAATAACAGTGAGAGAAGTTGGCCAACGTTGATTCGAAATTGATGGCTTTGCCTTCGTAAGTACCTTTTGGGTAGACTCTGACTGCAACTGCTTCCTATCTCGAACCTCTAAATACTGGCAGCGTTTACTCAGGACATCCGAGCATTCCTTCCAATTAGGCAGCTTCTTATAATCCATGCTTTCATCCCAATTCGACCTAGTTTCGGTATCCACCACATAAATGATGATTGCATTGCAAATATTTTCATAATCACCTAGCGACAATAAAGAGTTAAAAAGAGCTGTAGTGTTGTCAACTAGGCTTCGAAGATGAATGGGAGAAGCCTTTGGAACGTTAGGTAGTTCAAATAAACTCGAAATATATTCCAAGAAGATCATGGTGTTGTTGTCATATCGTTCCCTAAGCCTTTCTAGTGCCTTTGGGTAGTTATCTTCTGTAACTTGTAAAGTTTTTACAGTGCTAAGAGCTTGGTCACTCAAACATGATAACAAATGATTAAATTTTTCCGTTTTTGATAAACTTGAATCTTTATCCACCAAAGTTGTAAACAACTGAATAAAATTCTTATAATCAGCGTAGTGACCATTAAATTTAGGAAGTTTTATTTTTGGCAAATGGTTTACTGGTAGATGATGTACAGCCAATGTACTGTCATTTGCACTAAGGTTGTTTCCTATCCCTAGCAACGATATAATTTTAGTTTTTGCAGAAATATAGAGGTCTTCCAATTCTGCTCGACAGTTATCAGTCGGTACCAATCGTTCTAATTGCGTCTGATAAATCAAAATCTGTTTAAAGTACGCTTCTAAAATACCTTACCTGCATTCTAATTCCGTAGAAGTAAGAACATCCGCTTTAATATCGATATAGTTTTCAAGCCTAGTTATGCTTCCCCGTGGTTGAAGATCGTTGCAGCTTCAACTCTTCAATGGCAGCTTTTGTTTCCATTTTGTAACTAACGAACAAATCAAATGTGTAAATGTACTAAGGTGGTGTGTTTAAATGACTAATCTATTTGACAAACGATGACAAACTATGTCCCAGTAAGTAGAATGGCAAACTATTTCCAAATGCGTATTTGAATTTACAAACTAATTAAAATCCTCTTCTAATATTCTCGGTTTAAAAAATGTAAAGTGGGAACACTGATTGCATAACAAATGTGTAGAATTGAAATTCAATAATTTTAATCCCACGATGAATCCAAATCCTTGATGATGAACGACGACGACGACTTTTCCAATGATAGATAGTTTATTAGGAAAAGAATAATTCCATAAACCACGGCGAAATGTGCAGAGTTGATGACTAATGTACAAACGATGACGATGATGTAAAAGCTTTCTTTCAATTGCATACGATCGATAGAGCACTTTCTCCCCCGACGACGAAGACGATAATCCAACGCTAATGACTAATGAGCGAAGAAAGTTTAGGCGAAATGAAGATCTTTTATTAAAGAATAGATGACGAAGACGATAATCCAAAGCTAATGACTAATTAGCGAAGAAAGTTTAGGCGAAATGAAGGTCTATGCAATTAAAGAATAGATAACTAAACGAATTTCGAGCGAACGAAAGAGGTGCAATTGGTGTGCACCAGTTTTTTATCGATTGTGATAAGCAATAATGCAAGCTTATTTTTGATATTTGAGGCGAAAGCTTTCTAGCAAATTTAAAGTGTGTGGTTTGTTAACACACTACACAGAGCGAACTGATGATTTTTTTTTTTCAATTTATGTGCGAAAAATGATGTAGATACTTAATGATGTTTAGGTAAATGATATTTAGGCAAATGATGTTTAAGTAATTTAATTTGTTTTATGGAATATATTTTTTTATTTTATGTATACAAATATATATTATGAATAAAGTTTAAGATTTCAAATGTTATAATTATTCGAAGGTGTGCTTTTAATGCCAAAAATGTATTTATATTTAGATTTTATGGTTGATTTGTGGTGTTTTAAAAGGTTTTAACACACATTCGAGTAAATTAGTTGCACGTACCTGGGAGGGTGATTTTATACTTATCTCCCTTTGTAGTGTATTTTTGATGCGGCTGGATGATGAAATTGAATCCGGTTGTCCTCGTGGTGTAACAGGTTCGTCTGGATATGATGAATATTATGAATCCGTTTTACCTCGTGCTTTTAGGTATTTTAGGTATTTCACTGATCACACACTTGCACTCGCGATTCGCGTACCGATATTCACTTTTTTAAGTTCTTGTGAATTTAATTTCAATTGTCAATGTTTTGTATGCTTTTTGTTTTAGCATGTGTTTTTTACTATTATTTTTTAACTTTAGATGATAAGTTTAAATAATTTTAACTAAGTTAAGACACTTTTCCTTGTTCGATTTATACGTTGGGCGCCAAAATGAACGATCGGAGTAGATTCGATCAATGCAACTTAAATCTCTACTGCCTCGTAGAAAGACTTGGTTGCGTACAAATTTGCTACTAAGTAAAACTAAAGTACGACGAATGACTAAGAGAATCCAACTAAGGTCCGACAAACGAAATAAGAAAGCGAGATGTGCCACTGATGGTGGTTTAACTTAGAATTTTTATTTTGAGCTTTTTCGTAAGGTTTTTATACCCTGATAAAGAACAGTTTTTGTACATAATTATTAATATTAAAGCTTAATTTTAAACATAAATATGAATGCCAAGTTTTGTGGCGCAAAGATTCAAATATTGTTATAAAGTAAAATAATGCAAGTAGTAGATTTCAGGAAATGTTATTAGGCTTCAACAGTATTATTTATTCCTATTTCACGAATATTTCTCCAAAATGCTGCACTTGACTGTTCAGTGGAAAATTTGTTTTTAAAAAATAACGTTTTGGATTTGCGTATTAAGGAGGAAGTCAATTTTCTAGTGCGCCTGTACTCATCCAGTTGTTGCACTTTTTCTTGGTACTGGGGTTTCGGTAGGTATTTATACCTATAACGTATTTATATATTTATAATAAAACCGATCGATTTACTAACGCGAATCAAATTTAATTATTAAATAAACAAAAGCACATGATGTGCAACGAAGCCGAATAAAAAATTAAAATTAGTTTAGCGTTTGACAGTTACCACTAACCGAACGAGACACACAGATCAAATGGATAAATCGATCGAAATGTTTTATTACAAGTACAGTGGGATACTTGTAATTAAAGGTGGGCGCCAGGAATTTTAATTAGGATAATTAGTAAAATTCCAAATCTAATTATTTTGTTGATAAATGAATATGAAATCAAACACAGTTTTGTTTTATGCCCAGATGGGGTCTTTGAATTACTGTAAAAAAATTTTTCGAATATTAAAAAAACTACAATTAGATAAATTTTCAAATGGCTTACGGTTAGCCGTTAAATTAAAAATCAAACAAAGAAAATAAGTAATTAAAAATGGGCCGTTAACGCGCGGGTCAGAAAATTGCCGTGTCCCACAATTAACTGGGATGAAAGAATTTTAGCGATCACGAATTTTATATAAAAAAAAAGAACTATCAGAATTTCTAATATTACACACAAAAAAAATTTAAACCCCTTGGACAAAATGTCCGATCTACTTATCATTTTTTTTCTCAGCTTCCTCCTCTATTTCCTCGAACCTTTTTTTTTTCTCCTAGTTCCTCGTACCTCGAATCACCTTTTCTTCTTAAAATTTTCTGGACTTTATTTTACCTCTTTATCACCAAAACTTTTCCTCGATTTTTCTTTTTCTTTTTAATTTTCCTCGTCTCGAAATCTGAACTGTTCGTTGGGTTAGCTCTCTCAAGAGTGGCTTTCCCAGCTAAAAACAAAACCTATTCTTCCCTCGACCATTCCAGTCACCCCCACATTCACGCATTTAGCCACTCGTTTTCGTGATCATCAGTCACGGGGCACCGGCTTCCTGGAAACCTTTTTCAACGAAACTTAACTCTCACGCTCACAGACAAGGATTCAGCAAGTTGTTGGATGTCTTTCCAAAACTTGCCGAATCTTAATGGCCGAGTTCAGACCTATCGCAAAACTAAATTTTTCGAGAAAAACCAAAAAGAAATAAAATCGAGAAAAAGCCGATCTGAGCATTTTCTCAGTTACAACAAAAACTATTCGCGCGTGACTCGAAGCGCGATTGAAACCATTATACATTTTGTTCGAGTTAAAATAGAGGAAGGCATATTTTCAAAATTAGGACCCTACTCTATAAAGTCAATTCCGATAGTTCTTCTATAACCAATTTACTATTTAAGAATTAGAATTGAAAATTAAGGACGTTACGAAGTAAGCGTTAATGACCCATATTAAAATACATGATTAAGTTAAGTTAAATTTAGTTAAGTTAAGATAAGTTACTTTATGTTAAGTTAAGCCAATTTAAGTTAAGTTAGGATAAGTTAATTTAAGTTAAATAAAGATGTATTTATGATGTTTTGTTGTTGATTTATGAGTAGGAAGGAGTCCGCCTGACTCGTTACCTCTTCAGCTCATTCGCCGGTATTTTTCTCGTTGCATGCGACCACTTGTCTACATAATAACCACGAACATATGGAATTGGGAACCGCCTGTTCCAATTGTAAAATCCAAATATCTCGTACACCTGCTTTTGTTACTTTTGCAGAATACTGGCTTAGTACACCAATGGTTGATGATACCATGGTTGCCTTCAACCTTGCCAGTATTTTGCAGCCGTAACGAAAAGCAAATAACGGAAAGGAAGGAATCGAAGGATGACTTTTGTTGCGGTAAATTTTACCGTAACAAAACCCAACCTTACCTCCCAAGAAATGTGTTTACTTTTCCAGAAAAGCAAACCATTTCTTAAGGCTCAACTAGGAAAAGGTTTAAAAAGGTTAACTACACAACATCGGCGCTTTATTCATTAGTAAATTAAAAAAAAATCTATGGAAACAAAAATAAAAAATAAAATGGCACGGATTATCATAAGTTATAAAAAAGTATTAAAAATTATTTAAAAAAACATATCAAAATCAAAATGTAAAAAAACAAAACTTTAAAAGAGAAAGATTTAGCGACTTTTGACTTAACCATCTACATAAGGTTTCAAATCCGTAACGTGCCATGTCCCCCGCTCTTTCCCCTTGTCATCTATTAGCAAATATGTCCAAGGTGACACCCGTTTGCTAATCTTAAAAGGCCCCACAAATTTGGTAGCCAACTTTGCTGCATAGTAATTTGCTGCATCTGACAGCGTGAAATTCCTCCTCCACACGAGATCACCAGGTTGATACTGCGTGTCTCTTCTCCTAAGATTATAAGTTTTAGCAGACTTTTTACCAGCCGCTTCTAACTTCCTAGCTATATCTTCTCTCAACTTTCTAAACTGCCTATCAATTTCCCCACTATCTTGGTCCCTATCTCTATCGCTAATCCCTACACTATGGCCGCTCGTTGCCATGTTCCTACCAAAATTTGCGAAATATGGCGAAACACCAGGATTCGTCTGCGGATGATAGTGCGCTGTATAACGAAGTTGTGATCCGTATGCGTTCCTAAGCTTTTTCAGTTCCTTGCTACGGAACTGGGGACCGTTGTCACAGACGATCCACTTAGGAACTCCGAAGAGAAGGAAAACATTTTCCTCCAATTCCCTACAAACCACTTTCGCTGTTGCCGAACGCAACGCGAACAAAAGTGGGAACTTCGTGAAGTAGTCCACCACCGTCAAAATATAAATAAAACCCCTGGAAGATTTTGGCAATGGACCAACTAAGTCCACGCAAATCATCTCCCATGGTTTTGAATTCCCTACTCTTTCTGTCATAAGACCAGCTGGTTTCTCGTTTACTGGTTTCATTTGTTGGCAAATCTTACAATTTCTAACGTATTTGGTAATATCCCCTCTCATTTTGGGCCAGTAATACTTTTCTGCTATCTTAGCAAATGTTTTCTTCACACCCATGTGTCCTGCTATCGGACTATCATGACACTCATTTAAAACTGTCGACCTATCACTTTTTCCTAACACTAACTTCCATCCCTCACCTTCCTCATGAACAACTACATGGTTCACCCTAACATGTTTATACAGCCGCCCATCTTCTATTCTCCAAGACGGGTATGCTAAAGGGCTCTTTTCTACTAAGGATTTCATTTTAATCAACCAAGGGTCCGAATCCGCACCTGAGATTCCAGCTTACTCTGGAACTCCTCGCGATAACATGTCTGGAACGACATGTTTTTTGCCCTTTCTGTGGATGATTTTGAAACCGAATTGTTGGAGCCGAATGGCCCAACGAGCTTATCTATCCTGCGGATCCTTAAGGTTACTAAGCCAGACCAATGAGTGATGATCAGTCACGACAGTAAATCGAACACCTTCGAGATACGGCCGCAACTTTTCGATCGCCCAAAGAACCGCTAAGCATTCCTCTTCGGTCGTAGAGTAGTTCCTTCCATTTCTATTCAATGACCGACTAATATAGCAAATTGCTTTTTCCCCATCTTCGAACTCCTGAGAAAGTACGGCTCCGATACCATAATCTGACGAGTCTGTCTGAACGACAAACGGCAAAAAAAATCCGGACATGTCAATATTGGTGCCGTAACCAAATATTCTTTGGCTTTCCTAAAACATTCCTCACACTCTTTTGTCCACTCAAATTTCTTACCTTTCTATAAGAGATCGGATCGGCCAAACTAAAATTGCAAAATTTGGTACGAATCTACGGTACCATGAAATTGTTCCTACAAAACTCCTAATTTCCTTCACGTTTTTCGGTGCAGGAATTTTTAACATGCTTTCCACTTTTTCAGGGTCGAAGTGAAGTCCGTTCCTATCTACGACGTAACCAAGAAGTTTCATAGAAGGCCTACAAAAATTACATTTTCCCCTACCTACTTTAAGTCCTGCCTCCCTCAATCTTTTAAAAACTTCTTTGAGAATTTCTAGGTGTTTCTCAAACGTATCGGTGACGATGATAATGTCATCCAAGTACACAAACACAAATGGTTCTAGATCGGGACCCAGAACATCGTCAATGAACCTTTGCCAAGTTGCCGGGGAGTTGTGCAAGCCGAAAGGCATTCTCAAAAATTGGAGGAGACCCCTTAACGGCACAGTAAAGGCTGTGTACTTGCGCGATTCTTTCTCCTTTGTTATCTGCCAGTATGCAGTAAGAGATTACAAAAACTTCGCGTTTCGAAGTTTGTCTAAAATCGACGAAATAAAGGGAAGTGGATAAGCATCCCTATCTGTAACTTCATTAAGTTTCCTATAGTCTACACAGAACCGAAAACTACCATCCTTTTTCTTCACAAGAAGAATCGGAGATGCCCAAGGACTCTTGGATTTCTCGACCACTGCAGCTTCCAGCATCTCTTGGAGCTCTTGATCGATGTTCTTTTGGATCGCAGGTGACACTGGGTAGTATCGCTGCTTAATCGGTTCTGCGGACGTCCTTATTTTGTGCTCAACTAAATTGGTGCACCCTCATCCTTTGGTCATTGATTCAAAAAGTTCTTCTAGAACTAGTTCTAACTTTTTTCCTTCGCTTTAAATCTGATTTTTCCCTAATCGCTACCATGTCTGTTATCGACGCTACCATCTCTTGGCTTGAAAAACTCCACATACCTGATCTCAAATCCGGGACTATGCCCGATAGTGCCCAAAAATCGGCACCTAAGATCAATAGGTGAGGGAGATTCGGTATAGCAAGACATTCTATTTGTAGGGATTTGTTCTCAACCTCCATAGGCAAATAAACAGATCCAGCTACTCCTACATCCGCCCCATCTGCTAACGCTACTGACCCAACACTACAATTCCCTAACCTAAGTCCTAACTCCTTCAAAATTTTCCACCCATCTCCTCCTACAATTGCTCGTGAAGCACCTGAATCAAGTAATCTTAAAAACTTGATTCCATAAATGTTCACTCCTAAATATGGTCTACTGTCCCTACCATTTGCCGCTAATGTGAAACTCAGCTCTACTCGATCCTCCAGTTGGTCGCCAGCAGACGACCTAACTAACGCCAACGGGTCTCCTGTCCTGCTGTCACAAGAGCCCGTTCCCCATTTCCCGAACACTGCCTACAATCCCTACGATAAACGCCTGAAGCACCACACCCGAAACAACGCTTTTCAACTGAACAGGTATGGGCGAAATGCCCTTTCCTGTTGCAGTTGTAACACCTTACAACCTGACGGAATGGGTTATTCGGAGCCGAACTCACAACCGCCACTCGGTTTTGTGCTGACTTACTTGGCCGGTAACCGCATTCCGGTTCTAATAAATTTTTACCTCTAGAAGGCGGAGAAAACGACTCTACGTTAACTTTCAAGGTATCTAACTCCCTACCTAATACTGCTAATTCCTTAACTGTCTATGGTTTGCACACGCGATCTGAAGTTGGAAGAATGGATCCACATTTTTCCTTAACATGGAAACCATTCTTCCCTCTGAAAGAGGTTCCGACAATCTTCGGAACAATGTCCTCATGGTGGTCAAATACGCACCGAAAGTCTCATCCTTTCCCTGCAAACGACGATTGATCTCTTCTAACAAAAGATCATCGTAATTCGCAGGTAGGAACTCCGCCTTGAGTTCCTTCACAAGGTCCTGCCAGTTTAAAATATCCTCCCTAACCGTGCTAAACCACATAAGTGCCCTACCAGGAAAAAACTCAGAAGCTGATTTAAAAAGTTGGGTTTCTGGAACATCGTTCGACAACCGAAGCTCATCCACACTCTCCAAGAAAGAATCCACTGATGCTCCGCCCGAGTCACCAGTAAACTTTTCCACTAATTTCACTATCCGTTCAGGCCACCTTTGCTGAACCACCAATCTCTCAGGATATGCCTCAACCCTCTCTGACCTACGCTCTAGTACCCTAGCAGCTAACCGTCTTGCTAAAAAATCACTGTCGACGCGACCTGGTGTAGCTACAGTATCTAAAGCAGGCCCTTCATTAACCCTAGTCGCAGAAGAACCTGATGGAGACCGCGGACTAACTATTTCTGTCCGACCAACTGGTACCTTCAGTTGGGTTTCTGCCCTAACAGGAGCCTTCTGTTTCGGTGGCTCTTCTTCCCTATCACTGATCTCAGTATCACCGGTGAGATCACCTAATAAAAACAAAACATCGTTCCTAATCGAGCTAATCTCCTCTTCCTCATCTTCAGCCTCACAAGGTGTCCTAGCTAACCTATCCATGCACCATTCTATTTTGGTCATGATTTTAATATATTCCGATGACTTCGGATTTACCGGCGGTTCCTTAAGGGGAGTCCTAATCTCTTCAATTTTCGCTTTAACAGCATCCCTATCCTCCTCAAAAAAAAAGGGTAAGTAATACTTCCCTCTATCGAGTTCCTCTTAACGAGTAATCTCGAAGACCTCAGTGCTTTACGCGTATCCTCGACTGTCCCTAGATACTTAATGATGTTAAGGTAAATGATATTTAGGCAAATGATGTTTAAGTAATTTAATTTGTTTTATGGAATATATTTTTTTATTTTATGTATAAAAATATATATTATGAATAAAGTTTAAGATTTCAAATGTTATAATTATTCGAAGGTGTGCTTTTAATGCCAAAAATGTATTTATATTTAGATTTTATGGTTGATTTGTGGTGTTTTAAAAGGTTTTAACACACATTCGAGTAAATTAGTTGCACGTACCTGGGAGGGTGATTTTATACTTATCTCCCTTTGTAGTGTATTTTTGATGCGGCTGGATGATGAAATTGAATCCGGTTGTCTTCGTGGTGTAACAGGTTCGTCTGGATATGATGAATATTATGAATCCGTTTTACCTCGTGCTTTTAGGTATTTTAGGTATTTCACTGATCACACACTTGCACTCGCGATTCGCGTACCGATATTCACTTTTTTAAGTTCTTGTGAATTTAATTTCAATTGTCAATGTTTTGTATGCTTTTTGTTTTAGCATGTGTTTTTTACTATTATTTTTTAACTTTAGATTATAAGTTTAAATAATTTTAACTAAGTTAAGACACTTTTCCTTGTTCGATTTATACGTTGGGCGCCAAAATGAACGATCGGAGTAGATTCGACCGCTGCAACTTAAATCTCTACTGCCTCGTAGAAAGACTTGGTTGCGTACAAATTTGCTACTAAGTAAAACTAAAATACGACGAATGACTAAGAGAATCCAACTAAGGTCCGACAAACAAAATAAGAAAGCGAGATGTGCCACTGATGGTGGTTTAACTTAGAATTTTTATTTTGAGCTTTTTCGTAAGGTTTTTATACCCTGATAAAGAACAGTTTTTGTACATAATTATTAATATTAAAGCTTAATTTTAAACATAAATATGAATGCCAAGTTTTGTGGCGCAAAGATTCAAATATTGTTATAAAGTAAAATAATGCAAGTAGTAGATTTCAGGAAATGTTATTAGGCTTCAACAGTATTATTTATTCCTATTTCACGAATATTTCTCCAAAATGCTGCACTTGACTGTTCAGTGGAAAATTTGTTTTTAAAAAATAACGTTTTGGATTTGCGTATTAAGGAGGAAGTCAAATTTCTAGTGCGCCTGTACTCATCCAGTTGTTGCACTTTTTCTTGGTACTGGGGTTTCGGTAGGTATTTATACCTATAACGTATTTATATATTTATAATAAAACCGATCGATTTACTAACGCGAATCAAATTTAATTATTAAATAAACAAAAGCACATGATGTGCAACGAAGCCGAATAAAAAATTAAAATTAGTTTAGCGTTTGACAGTTACCACTAACCGAACGAGACACACAGATCAAATGGATAAAACGATCGAAATGTTTTATTACAAGTACAGTGGGATACTTGTAATAAAAGGTGGGCGCCAGGAATTTTAATTAGGCTAATTAGTAAAATTCCAAATCTAATTATTTTGTTGATAAATGAATATGAAATCAAACACAGTTTTGTTTTATGCCCAGATGGGGTCTTTGAATTACTGTAAAAAAATTTTTCGAATATTAAAAAAACTACAATTAGATAAATTTTCAAATGGCTTACGGTTAGCCGTTAAATTAAAAATCAAACAAAGAAAATAAGTAATTAAAAATGGGCCGTTAACGCGCGGGTCAGAAAATTCCCGTGTCCCACAATTAACTGGGATGAAAGAATTTTATCGATCACGAATTTTATATAAAAAAAAAGAACTATCAGAATTTCTAATATTACACACAAAAAAAATTTAAACCCCTTGGACAAAATGTCCGATCTACTTATCTTTTTTTTTCTCAGCTTCCTCCTCTATTTCCTCGAACCTTTGTTTTTTTCTCCTAGTTCCTCGTACCTCGAATCACCTTTTCTTCTTAAAATTTTCTGGACTTTATTTTACCTCTTTATCACCAAAACTTTTCCTCGATTTTTCTTTTTCTTTTTAATTTTCCTCGTCTCGAAATCTGAACTGTTCGTTGGGTTAGCTCTCTCAAGAGTGGCTTTCCCAGCTAAAAACAAAACCTATTCTTCCCTCGACCATTCCAGTCACCCCCACATTCACGCATTTAGCCACTCGTTTTCGTGATCATCGGTCACGGGGCACCGGCTTCCTGGAAACCTTTTTCAACGAAACTTAAATCTCACGCTCACAGACAAGGATTCAGCAAGTTGTTGGATGTCTTTCCAAAACTTGCCGAATCTTAATGGCCGAGTTCAGACCTATCGCAAAACTAAATTTTTCGAGAAAAAACAAAAAGAAATAAAATCGAGAAAAAGCCGATCTGAGAATTTTCTCAGTTACAACAAAAACTATTCGCGCGTGACTCGAAGCGCGATTGAAACCATTATACATTTTGTTCGAGTTAAAATAGAGGAAGGCATATTTTCAAAATTAGGACCCTACTCTATAAAGTCAATTCCGATAGATCTTCTATAACCAATTTACTATTTAAGAATTAGAATTGAAAATTAAGGACGTTACGAAGTAAGCGTTAATGACCCATATTAAAATACATGATTAAGTTAAGTTAAATTTAGTTAAGTTAAGATAAGTTACTTTATGTTAAGTTAAGCCAATTTAAGTTAAGTTAGGATAAGTTAATTTAAGTTAAATAAAGATGTATTTATGATGTTGTGTTGTTGATTTATGAGTAGGAAGGAGTCCGCCTGACTCGTTACCTCTTCAGCTCATTCGCCGGTATTTTTCTCGTTGCATGCGACCACTTGTCTACATAATAACCACGAACATATGGAATTGGGAACCGCCTGTTCCAATTGTAAAATCCAAATATCTCGTACACCTGCTTTTGTTACTTTTGCAGAATACTGGCTAAGTACACCAATGGTTGATGATACCATGGTTGCCTTCAACCTTGCCAGTATTTTGCAGCCGTAACGAAAAGCAAATAACGGAAAGGAAGGAATCGAAGGATGACTTTTGTTGCGGTAAATTTTACCGTAACAAATCCCAACCTTACCTTTTAAGAAATGTGTTTACTTTTCCAGAAAAGCAAACCATTTCTTAAGGCTCAACTAGGAAAAGGTTTAAAAAGGTTAACTACACAACATCGGCGCTTTATTCATTAGTAAATTAAAAAAAAATCTATGGAAACAAAAGTAAAAAATAAAATGGCACGGATTATCATAAGTTATAAAAAAGTATTAAAAATTATTTAAAAAAACATATCAAAATCAAAATGTAAAAAAACAAAACTTTAAAAGAGAAAGATTTAGCGACTTTTGACTTAACCATCTACATAAGGTTTCAAATCCGTAACGTGCCATGTCCCCCGCTCTTTCCCCTTGTCATCTATTAGCAAATATGTCCAAGGTGACACCCGTTTGCTAATCTTAAAAGGCCCCACAAATTTGGTAGCCAACTTTGCTGCATAGTAATTTGCTGCATCTGACAGCGTGAAATTCCTCCTCCACACGAGATCACCAGGTTGATACTGCGTGTCTCTTCTCCTAAGATTATAAGTTTTAGCAGACTTTTTACCAGCCGCTTCTAACTTCCTAGCTATATCTTCTCTCAACTTTCTAAACTGCCTATCAATTTCCCCACTATCTTGGTCCCTATCTCTATCGCTAATCCGTACACTATGGCCGCTCGTTGCCATGTTCCTACCAAAATTTGCGAAATATGGCGAAACACCAGGATTCGTCTGCGGATGATAGTGCGCTGTATAACGAAGTTGTGATCCGTATGCGTTCCTAAGCTTTTTCAGTTCCTTGCTACGGAACTGGGGACCGTTGTCACAGACGATCCACTTAGGAACTCCGAAGAGAAGGAAAACATTTTCCTCCAATTCCCTACAAACCACTTTCGCTGTTGCCGAACGCAACGCGAACAAAAGTGGGAACTTCGTGAAGTAGTCCACCACCGTCAAAATATAAATAAAACCCCTGGAAGATTTTGGCAATGGACCAACTAAGTCCACGCAAATCATCTCCCATGGTTTTGAATTCCCTACTCTTTCTGTCATAAGACCAGCTGGTTTCTCGTTTACTGGTTTCATTTGTTGGCAAATCTTACAATTTCTAACGTATTTGGTAATATCCCCTCTCATTTTAGGCCAGTAATACTTTTCTGCTATCTTAGCAAATGTTTTCTTCACACCCATGTGTCCTGCTATCGGACTATCATGACACTCATTTAAAACTGTCGACCTATCACTTTTTCCTAACACTAACTTCCATCCCTCACCTTCCTCATGAACAACTACATGGTTCACCCTAACATGTTTATACAGCCGCCCATCTTCTATTCTCCAAGACGGGTATGCTAAAGGGCTCTTTTCTACTAAGGATTTCATTTTAATCAACCAAGGGTCCGAATCCGCACCTGAGATTCCAGCTTACTCTGGAACTCCTCGCGATAACATGTCTGGAACGACATGTTTTTTGCCCTTTCTGTGGATGATTTTGAAACCGAATTGTTGGAGCCGAATGGCCCAACGAGCTTATCTATCCTGCGGATCCTTAAGGTTACTAAGCCAGACCAATGAGTGATGATCAGTCACGACAGTAAATCGAACACCTTCGAGATACGGCCGCAACTTTTCGATCGCCCAAAGAACCGCTAAGCATTCCTCTTCGGTCGTAGAGTAGTTCCTTCCATTTCTATTCAATGACCGACTAATATAGCAAATTGCTTTTTCCCCATCTTCGAACTCCTGAGAAAGTACGGCTCCGATACCATAATCTGACGAGTCTGTCTGAACGACAAACGGCAAAAAAAAATCCGGACATGTCAATATTGGTGCCGTAACCAAATATTCTTTGGCTTTCCTAAAACATTCCTCACACTCTTTTGTCCACTCAAATTTCTTACCTTTCTATAAGAGATCGGATCGGCCAAACTAAAATTGCAAAATTTGGTACGAATCTACGGTACCATGAAATTGTTCCTACAAAACTCCTAATTTCCTTCACGTTTTTCGGTGCAGGAATTTTTAACATGCTTTCCACTTTTTCAGGGTCGAAGTGAAGTCCGTTCCTATCTACGACGTAACCAAGAAGTTTCATAGAAGGCCTACAAAAATTACATTTTCCCCTACCTACTTTAAGTCCTGCCTCCCTCAATCTTTTAAAAACTTCTTTGAGAATTTCTAGGTGTTTCTCAAACGTATCGGTGACGATGATAATGTCATCCAAGTACACAAACACAAATGGTTCTAGATCGGGACCCAGAACATCGTCAATGAACCTTTGCCAAGTTGCCGGGGAGTTGTGCAAGCCGAAAGGCATTCTCAAAAATTGGAGGAGACCCCTTAACGGCACAGTAAAGGCTGTGTACTTGCGCGATTCTTTCTCCTTTGTTATCTGCCAGTATGCAGTAAGAGATTACAAAAACTTCGCGTTTCGAAGTTTGTCTAAAATCGACGAAATAAAGGGAAGTGGATAAGCATCCCTATCTGTAACTTCATTAAGTTTCCTATAGTCTACACAGAACCGAAAACTACCATCCTTTTTCTTCACAAGAAGAATCGGAGATGCCCAAGGACTCTTGGATTTCTCGACCACTGCAGCTTCCAGCATCTCTTGGAGCTCTTGATCGATGTTCTTTTGGATCGCAGGTGACACTGGGTAGTATCGCTGCTTAATCGGTTCTGCGGACGTCCTTATTTTGTGCTCAACTAAATTGGTGCACCCTCATCCTTTGGTCATTGATTCAAAAAGTTCTTCTAGAACTAGTTCTAACTTTTTTCCTTCGCTTTAAATCTGATTTTTCCCTAATCGCTACCATGTCTGTTATCGACGCTACCATCTCTTGGCTTGAAAAACTCCACATACCTGATCTCAAATCCGGGACTATGCCCGATAGTGCCCAAAAATCGGCACCTAAGATCAATAGGTGAGGGAGATTCGGTATAGCAAGACATTCTATTTGTAGGGATTTGTTCTCAACCTCCATAGGCAAATAAACAGATCCAGCTACTCCTACATCCGCCCCATCTGCTAACGCTACTGACCCAACACTACAATTCCCTAACCTAAGTCCTAACTCCTTCAAAATTTTCCACCCATCTCCTCCTACAATTGCTCGTGAAGCACCTGAATCAAGTAATCTTAAAAACTTGATTCCATAAATGTTCACTCCTAAATATGGTCTACTGTCCCTACCATTTGCCGCTAATGTGAAACTCAGCTCTACTCGATCCTCCAGTTGGTCGCCAGCAGACGACCTAACTAACGCCAACGGGTCTCCTGTCCTGCTGTCACAAGAGCCCGTTCCCCATTTCCCGAACACTGCCTACAATCCCTACGATAAACGCCTGAAGCACCACACCCGAAACAACGCTTTTCAACTGAACAGGTATGGGCGAAATGCCCTTTCCTGTTGCAGTTGTAACACCTTACAACCTGACGGAATGGGTTATTCGGAGCCGAACTCACAACCGCCACTCGGTTTTGTGCTGACTTACTTGGCCGGTAACCGCATTCCGGTTCTAATAAATTTTTACCTCTAGAAGGCGGAGAAAACGACTCTACGTTAACTTTCAAGGTATCTAACTCCCTACCTAATACTGCTAATTCCTTAACTGTCTATGGTTTGCACACGCGATCTGAAGTTGGAAGAATGGATCCACATTTTTCCTTAACATGGAAACCATTCTTCCCTCTGAAAGAGGTTCCGACAATCTTCGGAACAATGTCCTCATGGTGGTCAAATACGCACCGAAAGTCTCATCCTTTCCCTGCAAACGACGATTGATCTCTTCTAACAAAAGATCATCGTAATTCGCAGGTAGGAACTCCGCCTTGAGTTCCTTCACAAGGTCCTGCCAGTTTAAAATATCCTCCCTAACCGTGCTAAACCACATAAGTGCCCTACCAGGAAAAAACTCAGAAGCTGATTTAAAAAGTTGGGTTTCTGGAACATCGTTCGACAACCGAAGCTCATCCACACTCTCCAAGAAAGAATCCACTGATGCTCCGCCCGAGTCACCAGTAAACTTTTCCACTAATTTCACTATCCGTTCAGGCCACCTTTGCTGAACCACCAATCTCTCAGGATATGCCTCAACCCTCTCTGACCTACGCTCTAGTACCCTAGCAGCTAACCGTCTTGCTAAAAAATCACTGTCGACGCGACCTGGTGTAGCTACAGTATCTAAAGCAGGCCCTTCATTAACCCTAGTCGCAGAAGAACCTGATGGAGACCGCGGACTAACTATTTCTGTCCGACCAACTGGTACCTTCAGTTGGGTTTCTGCCCTAACAGGAGCCTTCTGTTTCGGTGGCTCTTCTTCCCTATCACTGATCTCAGTATCACCGGTGAGATCACCTAATAAAAACAAAACATCGTTCCTAATCGAGCTAATCTCCTCTTCCTCATCTTCAGCCTCACAAGGTGTCCTAGCTAACCTATCCATGCACCATTCTATTTTGGTCATGATTTTAATATATTCCGATGACTTCGGATTTACCGGCGGTTCCTTAAGGGGAGTCCTAATCTCTTCAATTTTCGCTTTAACAGCATCCCTATCCTCCTCAAAAAAAAGGGTAAGTAATACTTCCCTCTATCGAGTTCCTCTTAACGAGTAATCTCGAAGACCTCAGTGCTTTACGCGTATCCTCGACTGTCCCTAGATACTTAATGATGTTAAGGTAAATGATATTTAGGCAAATGATGTTTAAGTAATTTAATTTGTTTTATGGAATATATTTTTTTATTTTATGTATAAAAATATATATTATGAATAAAGTTTAAGATTTCAAATGTTATAATTATTCGAAGGTGTGCTTTTAATGCCAAAAATGTATTTATATTTAGATTTTATGGTTGATTTGTGGTGTTTTAAAAGGTTTTAACACACATTCGAGTAAATTAGTTGCACGTACCTGGGAGGGTGATTTTATACTTATCTCCCTTTGTAGTGTATTTTTGATGCGGCTGGATGATGAAATTGAATCCGGTTGTCTTCGTGGTGTAACAGGTTCGTCTGGATATGATGAATATTATGAATCCGTTTTACCTCGTGCTTTTAGGTATTTTAGGTATTTCACTGATCACACACTTGCACTCGCGATTCGCGTACCGATATTCACTTTTTTAAGTTCTTGTGAATTTAATTTCAATTGTCAATGTTTTGTATGCTTTTTTTTTTAGCATGTGTTTTTTACTATTATTTTTTAACTTTAGATTATAAGTTTAAATAATTTTAACTAAGTTAAGACACTTTTCCTTGTTCGATTTATACGTTGGGCGCCAAAATGAACGATCGGAGTAGATTCGACCGCTGCAACTTAAATCTCTACTGCCTCGTAGAAAGACTTGGTTGCGTACAAATTTGCTACTAAGTAAAACTAAAATACGACGAATGACTAAGAGAATCCAACTAAGGTCCGACAAACGAAATAAGAAAGCGAGATGTGCCACTGATGGTGGTTTAACTTAGAATTTTTATTTTGAGCTTTTTCGTAAGGTTTTTATACCCTGATAAAGAACAGTTTTTGTACATAATTATTAATATTAAAGCTTAATTTTAAACATAAATATGAATGCCAAGTTTTGTGGCGCAAAGATTCAAATATTGTTATAAAGTAAAATAATGCAAGTAGTAGATTTCAGGAAATGTTATTAGGCTTCAACAGTATTATTTATTCCTATTTCACGAATATTTCTCCAAAATGCTGCACTTGACTGTTCAGTGGAAAATTTGTTTTTAAAAAATAACGTTTTGGATTTGCGTATTAAGGAGGAAGTCAAATTTCTAGTGCGCCTGTACTCATCCAGTTGTTGCACTTTTTCTTGGTACTGGGGTTTCGGTAGGTATTTATACCTATAACGTATTTATATTTTTATAATAAAACCGATCGATTTACTAACGCGAATCAAATTTAATTATTAAATAAACAAAAGCACATGATGTGCAACGAAGCCGAATAAAAAATTAAAATTAGTTTAGCGTTTGACAGTTACCACTAACCGAACGAGACACACAGATCAAATGGATAAAACGATCGAAATGTTTTATTACAAGTACAGTGGGATACTTGTAATAAAAGGTGGGCGCCAGGAATTTTAATTAGGCTAATTAGTAAAATTCCAAATCTAATTATTTTGTTGATAAATGAATATGAAATCAAACACAGTTTTGTTTTATGCCCAGATGGGGTCTTTGAATTACTGTAAAAAAAATTTTCGAATATTAAAAAAACTACAATTAGATAAATTTTCAAATGGCTTACGGTTAGCCGTTAAATTAAAAATCAAACAAAGAAAATAAGTAATTAAAAATGGGCCGTTAACGCGCGGGTCAGAAAATTCCCGTGTCCCACAATTAACTGGGATGAAAGAATTTTAGCGATCACGAATTTTATATAAAAAAAAAGAACTATCAGAATTTCTAATATTACACACAAAAAAAATTTAAACCCCTTGGACAAAATGTCCGATCTACTTATCATTTTTTTTCTCAGCTTCCTCCTCTATTTCCTCGAACCTTTTTTTTTTCTCCTAGTTCCTCGTACCTCGAATCACCTTTTCTTCTTAAAATTTTCTGGACTTTATTTTACCTCTTTATCACCAAAACTTTTCCTCGATTTTTCTTTTTCTTTTTAATTTTCCTCGTCTCGAAATCTGAACTGTTCGTTGGGTTAGCTCTCTCAAGAGTGGCTTTCCCAGCTAAAAACAAAACCTATTCTTCCCTCGACCATTCCAGTCACCCCCACATTCACGCATTTAGCCACTCGTTTTCGTGATCATCAGTCACGGGGCACCGGCTTCCTGGAAACCTTTTTCAACGAAACTTAACTCTCACGCTCACAGACAAGGATTCAGCAAGTTGTTGGATGTCTTTCCAAAACTTGCCGAATCTTAATGGCCGAGTTCAGACCTATCGCAAAACTAAATTTTTCGAGAAAAACCAAAAAGAAATAAAATCGAGAAAAAGCCGATCTGAGCATTTTCTCAGTTACAACAAAAACTATTCGCGCGTGACTCGAAGCGCGATTGAAACCATTATACATTTTGTTCGAGTTAAAATAGAGGAAGGCATATTTTCAAAATTAGGACCCTACTCTATAAAGTCAATTCCGATAGTTCTTCTATAACCAATTTACTATTTAAGAATTAGAATTGAAAATTAAGGACGTTACGAAGTAAGCGTTAATGACCCATATTAAAATACATGATTAAGTTAAGTTAAATTTAGTTAAGTTAAGATAAGTTACTTTATGTTAAGTTAAGCCAATTTAAGTTAAGTTAGGATAAGTTAATTTAAGTTAAATAAAGATGTATTTATGATGTTGTGTTGTTGATTTATGAGTAGGAAGGAGTCCGCCTGACTCGTTACCTCTTCAGCTCATTCGCCGGTATTTTTCTCGTTGCATGCGACCACTTGTCTACATAATAACCACGAACATATGGAATTGGGAACCGCCTGTTCCAATTGTAAAATCCAAATATCTCGTACACCTGCTTTTGTTACTTTTGCAGAATACTGGCTTAGTACACCAATGGTTGATGATACCATGGTTGCCTTCAACCTTGCCAGTATTTTGCAGCCGTAACGAAAAGCAAATAACGGAAAGGAAGGAATCGAAGGATGACTTTTGTTGCGGTAAATTTTACCGTAACAAAACCCAACCTTACCTCCCAAGAAATGTGTTTACTTTTCCAGAAAAGCAAACCATTTCTTAAGGCTCAACTAGGAAAAGGTTTAAAAAGGTTAACTACACAACATCGGCGCTTTATTCATTAGTAAATTAAAAAAAAATCTATGGAAACAAAAATAAAAAATAAAATGGCACGGATTATCATAAGTTATAAAAAAGTATTAAAAATTATTTAAAAAAACATATCAAAATCAAAATGTAAAAAAACAAAACTTTAAAAGAGAAAGATTTAGCGACTTTTGACTTAACCATCTACATAAGGTTTCAAATCCGTAACGTGCCATGTCCCCCGCTCTTTCCCCTTGTCATCTATTAGCAAATATGTCCAAGGTGACACCCGTTTGCTAATCTTAAAAGGCCCCACAAATTTGGTAGCCAACTTTGCTGCATAGTAATTTGCTGCATCTGACAGCGTGAAATTCCTCCTCCACACGAGATCACCAGGTTGATACTGCGTGTCTCTTCTCCTAAGATTATAAGTTTTAGCAGACTTTTTACCAGCCGCTTCTAACTTCCTAGCTATATCTTCTCTCAACTTTCTAAACTGCCTATCAATTTCCCCACTATCTTGGTCCCTATCTCTATCGCTAATCCCTACACTATGGCCGCTCGTTGCCATGTTCCTACCAAAATTTGCGAAATATGGCGAAACACCAGGATTCGTCTGCGGATGATAGTGCGCTGTATAACGAAGTTGTGATCCGTATGCGTTCCTAAGCTTTTTCAGTTCCTTGCTACGGAACTGGGGACCGTTGTCACAGACGATCCACTTAGGAACTCCGAAGAGAAGGAAAACATTTTCCTCCAATTCCCTACAAACCACTTTCGCTGTTGCCGAACGCAACGCGAACAAAAGTGGGAACTTCGTGAAGTAGTCCACCACCGTCAAAATATAAATAAAACCCCTGGAAGATTTTGGCAATGGACCAACTAAGTCCACGCAAATCATCTCCCATGGTTTTGAATTCCCTACTCTTTCTGTCATAAGACCAGCTGGTTTCTCGTTTACTGGTTTCATTTGTTGGCAAATCTTACAATTTCTAACGTATTTGGTAATATCCCCTCTCATTTTGGGCCAGTAATACTTTTCTGCTATCTTAGCAAATTTTTTCTTCACACCCATGTGTCCTGCTATCGGACTATCATGACACTCATTTAAAACTGTCGACCTATCACTTTTTCCTAACACTAACTTCCATCCCTCACCTTCCTCATGAACAACTACATGGTTCACCCTAACATGTTTATACAGCCGCCCATCTTCTATTCTCCAAGACGGGTATGCTAAAGGGCTCTTTTCTACTAAGGATTTCATTTTAATCAACCAAGGGTCCGAATCCGCACCTGAGATTCCAGCTTACTCTGGAACTCCTCGCGATAACATGTCTGGAACAACATGTTTTTTGCCCTTTCTGTGGATGATTTTGAAACCGAATTGTTGGAGCCGAATGGCCCAACGAGCTTATCTATCCTGCGGATCCTTAAGGTTACTAAGCCAGACCAATGAGTGATGATCAGTCACGACAGTAAATCGAACACCTTCGAGATACGGCCGCAACTTTTCGATCGCCCAAAGAACCGCTAAGCATTCCTCTTCGGTCGTAGAGTAGTTCCTTCCATTTCTATTCAATGACCGACTAATATAGCAAATTGCTTTTTCCCCATCTTCGAACTCCTGAGAAAGTACGGCTCCGATACCATAATCTGACGAGTCTGTCTGAACGACAAACGGCAAAAAAAAATCCGGACATGTCAATATTGGTGCCGTAACCAAATATTCTTTGGCTTTCCTAAAACATTCCTCACACTCTTTTGTCCACTCAAATTTCTTACCTTTCTATAAGAGATCGGATCGGCCAAACTAAAATTGCAAAATTTGGTACGAATCTACGGTACCATGAAATTGTTCCTACAAAACTCCTAATTTCCTTCACGTTTTTCGGTGCAGGAATTTTTAACATGCTTTCCACTTTTTCAGGGTCGAAGTGAAGTCCGTTCCTATCTACGACGTAACCAAGAAGTTTCATAGAAGGCCTACAAAAATTACATTTTCCCCTACCTACTTTAAGTCCTGCCTCCCTCAATCTTTTAAAAACTTCTTTGAGAATTTCTAGGTGTTTCTCAAACGTATCGGTGACGATGATAATGTCATCCAAGTACACAAACACAAATGGTTCTAGATCGGGACCCAGAACATCGTCAATGAACCTTTGCCAAGTTGCCGGGGAGTTGTGCAAGCCGAAAGGCATTCTCAAAAATTGGAGGAGACCCCTTAACGGCACAGTAAAGGCTGTGTACTTGCGCGATTCTTTCTCCTTTGTTATCTGCCAGTATGCAGTAAGAGATTACAAAAACTTCGCGTTTCGAAGTTTGTCTAAAATCGACGAAATAAAGGGAAGTGGATAAGCATCCCTATCTGTAACTTCATTAAGTTTCCTATAGTCTACACAGAACCGAAAACTACCATCCTTTTTCTTCACAAGAAGAATCGGAGATGCCCAAGGACTCTTGGATTTCTCGACCACTGCAGCTTCCAGCATCTCTTGGAGCTCTTGATCGATGTTCTTTTGGATCGCAGGTGATACTGGGTAGTATCGCTGCTTAATCGGTTCTGCGGACGTCCTTATTTTGTGCTCAACTAAATTGGTGCACCCTCATCCTTTGGTCATTGATTCAAAAAGTTCTTCTAGAACTAGTTCTAACTTTTTTCCTTCGCTTTAAATCTGATTTTTCCCTAATCGCTACCATGTCTGTTATCGACGCTACCATCTCTTGGCTTGAAAAACTCCACATACCTGATCTCAAATCCGGGACTATGCCCGATAGTGCCCAAAAATCGGCACCTAAGATCAATAGGTGAGGGAGATTCGGTATAGCAAGACATTCTATTTGTAGGGATTTGTTCTCAACCTCCATAGGCAAATAAACAGATCCAGCTACTCCTACATCCGCCCCATCTGCTAACGCTACTGACCCAACACTACAATTCCCTAACCTAAGTCCTAACTCCTTCAAAATTTTCCACCCATCTCCTCCTACAATTGCTCGTGAAGCACCTGAATCAAGTAATCTTAAAAACTTGATTCCATAAATGTTCACTCCTAAATATGGTCTACTGTCCCTACCATTTGCCGCTAATGTGAAACTCAGCTCTACTCGATCCTCCAGTTGGTCGCCAGCAGACGACCTAACTAACGCCAACGGGTCTCCTGTCCTGCTGTCACAAGAGCCCGTTCCCCATTTCCCGAACACTGCCTACAATCCCTACGATAAACGCCTGAAGCACCACACCCGAAACAACGCTTTTCAACTGAACAGGTATGGGCGAAATGCCCTTTCCTGTTGCAGTTGTAACACCTTACAACCTGACGGAATGGGTTATTCGGAGCCGAACTCACAACCGCCACTCGGTTTTGTGCTGACTTACTTGGCCGGTAACCGCATTCCGGTTCTAATAAATTTTTACCTCTAGAAGGCGGAGAAAACGACTCTACGTTAACTTTCAAGGTATCTAACTCCCTACCTAATACTGCTAATTCCTTAACTGTCTATGGTTTGCACACGCGATCTGAAGTTGGAAGAATGGATCCACATTTTTCCTTAACATGGAAACCATTCTTCCCTCTGAAAGAGGTTCCGACAATCTTCGGAACAATGTCCTCATGGTGGTCAAATACGCACCGAAAGTCTCATCCTTTCCCTGCAAACGACGATTGATCTCTTCTAACAAAAGATCATCGTAATTCGCAGGTAGGAACTCCGCCTTGAGTTCCTTCACAAGGTCCTGCCAGTTTAAAATATCCTCCCTAACCGTGCTAAACCACATAAGTGCCCTACCAGGAAAAAACTCAGAAGCTGATTTAAAAAGTTGGGTTTCTGGAACATCGTTCGACAACCGAAGCTCATCCACACTCTCCAAGAAAGAATCCACTGATGCTCCGCCCGAGTCACCAGTAAACTTTTCCACTAATTTCACTATCCGTTCAGGCCACCTTTGCTGAACCACCAATCTCTCAGGATATGCCTCAACCCTCTCTGACCTACGCTCTAGTACCCTAGCAGCTAACCGTCTTGCTAAAAAATCACTGTCGACGCGACCTGGTGTAGCTACAGTATCTAAAGCAGGCCCTTCATTAACCCTAGTCGCAGAAGAACCTGATGGAGACCGCGGACTAACTATTTCTGTCCGACCAACTGGTACCTTCAGTTGGGTTTCTGCCCTAACAGGAGCCTTCTGTTTCGGTGGCTCTTCTTCCCTATCACTGATCTCAGTATCACCGGTGAGATCACCTAATAAAAACAAAACATCGTTCCTAATCGAGCTAATCTCCTCTTCCTCATCTTCAGCCTCACAAGGTGTCCTAGCTAACCTATCCATGCACCATTCTATTTTGGTCATGATTTTAATATATTCCGATGACTTCGGATTTACCGGCGGTTCCTTAAGGGGAGTCCTAATCTCTTCAATTTTCGCTTTAACAGCATCCCTATCCTCCTCAAAAAAAAAGGGTAAGTAATACTTCCCTCTATCGAGTTCCTCTTAACGAGTAATCTCGAAGACCTCAGTGCTTTACGCGTATCCTCGACTGTCCCTAGATACTTAATGATGTTAAGGTAAATGATATTTAGGCAAATGATGTTTAAGTAATTTAATTTGTTTTATGGAATATATTTTTTTATTTTATGTATAAAAATATATATTATGAATAAAGTTTAAGATTTCAAATGTTATAATTATTCGAAGGTGTGCTTTTAATGCCAAAAATGTATTTATATTTAGATTTTATGGTTGATTTGTGGTGTTTTAAAAGGTTTTAACACACATTCGAGTAAATTAGTTGCACGTACCTGGGAGGGTGATTTTATACTTATCTCCCTTTGTAGTGTATTTTTGATGCGGCTGGATGATGAAATTGAATCCGGTTGTCTTCGTGGTGTAACAGGTTCGTCTGGATATGATGAATATTATGAATCCGTTTTACCTCGTACTTTTAGGTATTTTAGGTATTTCACTGATCACACACTTGCACTCGCGATTCGCGTACCGATATTCACTTTTTTAAGTTCTTGTGAATTTAATTTCAATTGTCAATGTTTTGTATGCTTTTTGTTTTAGCATGTGTTTTTTACTATTATTTTTTAACTTTAGATTATAAGTTTAAATAATTTTAACTAAGTTAAGACACTTTTCCTTGTTCGATTTATACGTTGGGCGCCAAAATGAACGATCGGAGTAGATTCGACCGCTGCAACTTAAATCTCTACTGCCTCGTAGAAAGACTTGGTTGCGTACAAATTTGCTACTAAGTAAAACTAAAATACGACGAATGACTAAGAGAATCCAACTAAGGTCCGACAAACGAAATAAGAAAGCGAGATGTGCCACTGATGGTGGTTTAACTTAGAATTTTTATTTTGAGCTTTTTCGTAAGGTTTTTATACCCTGATAAAGAACAGTTTTTGTACATAATTATTAATATTAAAGCTTAATTTTAAACATAAATATGAATGCCAAGTTTTGTGGCGCAAAGATTCAAATATTGTTATAAAGTAAAATAATGCAAGTAGTAGATTTCAGGAAATGTTATTAGGCTTCAACAGTATTATTTATTCCTATTTCACGAATATTTCTCCAAAATGCTGCACTTGACTGTTCAGTGGAAAATTTGTTTTTAAAAAATAACGTTTTGGATTTGCGTATTAAGGAGGAAGTCAAATTTCTAGTGCGCCTGTACTCATCCAGTTGTTGCACTTTTTCTTGGTACTGGGGTTTCGGTAGGTATTTATACCTATAACGTATTTATATATTTATAATAAAACCGATCGATTTACTAACGCGAATCAAATTTAATTATTAAATAAACAAAAGCACATGATGTGCAACGAAGCCGAATAAAAAATTAAAATTAGTTTAGCGTTTGACAGTTACCACTAACCGAACGAGACACACAGATCAAATGGATAAAACGATCGAAATGTTTTATTACAAGTACAGTGGGATACTTGTAATAAAAGGTGGGCGCCAGGAATTTTAATTAGGCTAATTAGTAAAATTCCAAATCTAATTATTTTGTTGATAAATGAATATGAAATCAAACACAGTTTTGTTTTATGCCCAGATGGGGTCTTTGAATTACTGTAAAAAAATTTTTCGAATATTAAAAAAACTACAATTAGATAAATTTTCAAATGGGTTACGGTTAGCCGTTAAATTAAAAATCAAACAAAGAAAATAAGTAATTAAAAATGGGCCGTTAACGCGCGGGTCAGAAAATTCCCGTGTCCCACAATTAACTGGGATGAAAGAATTTTAGCGATCACGAATTTTATATAAAAAAAAAGAACTATCAGAATTTCTAATATTACACACAAAAAAAATTTAAACCCCTTGGACAAAATGTCCGATCTACTTATCTTTTTTTTTCTCAGCTTCCTCCTCTATTTCCTCGAACCTTTGTTTTTTTCTCCTAGTTCCTCGTACCTCGAATCACCTTTTCTTCTTAAAATTTTCTGGACTTTATTTTACCTCTTTATCACCAAAACTTTTCCTCGATTTTTCTTTTTCTTTTTAATTTTCCTCGTCTCGAAATCTGAACTGTTCGTTGGGTTAGCTCTCTCAAGAGTGGCTTTCCCAGCTAAAAACAAAACCTATTCTTCCCTCGACCATTCCAGTCACCCCCACATTCACGCATTTAGCCACTCGTTTTCGTGATCATCGGTCACGGGGCACCGGCTTCCTGGAAACCTTTTTCAACGAAACTTAAATCTCACGCTCACAGACAAGGATTCAGCAAGTTGTTGGATGTCTTTCCAAAACTTGCCGAATCTTAATGGCCGAGTTCAGACCTATCGCAAAACTAAATTTTTCGAGAAAAAACAAAAAGAAATAAAATCGAGAAAAAGCCGATCTGAGCATTTTCTCAGTTACAACAAAAACTATTCGCGCGTGACTCGAAGCGCGATTGAAACCATTATACATTTTGTTCGAGTTAAAATAGAGGAAGGCATATTTTCAAAATTAGGACCCTACTCTATAAAGTCAATTCCGATAGATCTTCTATAACCAATTTACTATTTAAGAATTAGAATTGAAAATTAAGGACGTTACGAAGTAAGCGTTAATGACCCATATTAAAATACATGATTAAGTTAAGTTAAATTTAGTTAAGTTAAGATAAGTTACTTTATGTTAAGTTAAGCCAATTTAAGTTAAGTTAGGATAAGTTAATTTAAGTTAAATAAAGATGTATTTATGATGTTGTGTTGTTGATTTATGAGTAGGAAGGAGTCCGCCTGACTCGTTACCTCTTCAGCTCATTCGCCGGTATTTTTCTCGTTGCATGCGACCACTTGTCTACATAATAACCACGAACATATGGAATTGGGAACCGCCTGTTCCAATTGTAAAATCCAAATATCTCGTACACGTTGCGGTAAATTTTACCGTAACAAATCCCAACCTTACCTACCAAGAAATGTGTTTACTTTTCCAGAAAAGCAAACCATTTCTTAAGGCTCAACTAGGAAAAGGTTTAAAAAGGTTAACTACACAACATCGGCGCTTTATTCATTAGTAAATTAAAAAAAAATCTATGGAAACAAAAGTAAAAAATAAAATGGCACGGATTATCATAAGTTATAAAAAAGTATTAAAAATTATTTAAAAAAACATATCAAAATCAAAATGTAAAAAAACAAAACTTTAAAAGAGAAAGATTTAGCGACTTTTGACTTAACCATCTACATAAGGTTTCAAATCCGTAACGTGCCATGTCCCCCGCTCTTTCCCCTTGTCATCTATTAGCAAATATGTCCAAGGTGACACCCGTTTGCTAATCTTAAAAGGCCCCACAAATTTGGTAGCCAACTTTGCTGCATAGTAATTTGCTGCATCTGACAGCGTGAAATTCCTCCTCCACACGAGATCACCAGGTTGATACTGCGTGTCTCTTCTCCTAAGATTATAAGTTTTAGCAGACTTTTTACCAGCCGCTTCTAACTTCCTAGCTATATCTTCTCTCAACTTTCTAAACTGCCTATCAATTTCCCCACTATCTTGGTCCCTATCTCTATCGCTAATCCCTACACTATGGCCGCTCGTTGCCATGTTCCTACCAAAATTTGCGAAATATGGCGAAACACCAGGATTCGACTGCGGATGATAGTGCGCTGTATAACGAAGTTGTGATCCGTACGCGTTCCTAAGCTTTTTCAGTTCCTTGCTACGGAACTGGGGACCGTTGTCACAGACGATCCACTTAGGAACTCCGAAGAGAAGGAAAACATTTTCCTCCAATTCCCTACAAACCACTTTCGCTGTTGCCGAACGCAACGCGAACAAAAGTAGGAACTTCGTGAAGTAGTCCACCACCGTCAAAATATAAATAAAACCCCTGGAAGATTTTGGCAATGGACCAACTAAGTCCACGCAAATCATCTCCCATGGTTTTGAATTCCCTACTCTTTCTGTCATAAGACCAGCTGGTTTCTCGTTTACTGGTTTCATTTGTTGGAAAATCTTACAATTTCTAACGTATTTGGTAATATCCCCTCTCATTTTGGGCCAGTAATACTTTTCTGCTATCCTAGCAAATGTTTTCTTCACACCCATGTGTCCTGCTATCGGACTATCATGGCACTCATTTAAAACTGTCGACCTATAACTTTTTCCTAACACTAACTTCCATCCCTCACCTTCCTCATGAACAACTACATGGTTCACCCTAACATGTTTATACAGCCGCCCATCTTCTATTCTCCAAGACGGGTATGCTAAAGGGCTCTTATCTACTAAGGATTTCATTTTAATCAACCAAGGGTCCGAATCCGCATCTGAGATTCAAGCTAACTCTGGAACTCCTCGCGATAACATGTCTGGAACGACATGTTTTTTGCCCTTTCTGTGGATGATTTTGAAACCGAATTGTTGGAGCCGAATAGCCCAACGAGCTTATCTATCCTGCGGATCCTTAAGGTTACTAAGCCAGACCAATGAGTGATGATCAGTCACGACAGTAAATCGAACACCTTCGAGATACGGCCGCAACTTTTCGATCGCCCAAAGAACCGCTAAGCATTCCTCTTCGGTCGTAGAGTAGTTCCTTCCATTTCTATTCAATGACCGACTAATATAGCAAAATGCTTTTTCCCCATCTTCGAACTCCTGAGAAAGTACGGCTCCGATACCATAATCTGACGAGTCTGTCTGAACGACAAACGGCAAAAAAAATCCGGACATGTCAATATTGGTGCCGTAACCAAATATTCTTTGGCTTTCCTAAAACATTCCTCACACTCTTTTGTCCACTCAAATTTCTTACCTTTCTATAAGAGATCGGATCGGCCAAACTAAAATTGCAAAATTTGGTACGAATCTACGGTACCATGAAATTGTTCCTACAAAACTCCTAATTTCCTTCACGTTTTTCGGTGCAGGAATTTTCAACATGCTTTCCACTTTTTCAGGGTCGAAGTGAAGTCCGTTCCTATCTACGACGTAACCAAGAAGTTTCATAGAAGGCCTACAAAAATTACATTTTCCCTTACCTACTTTAAGTCCTGCCTCCCTCAATCTTTTAAAAACTTCTTTGAGAATTTCTAGGTGTTTCTCAAACGTATTGGTGACGATGATAATGTCATCCAAGTACACAAACACAAACGGTTCTAGATCGGGACCCAGAACATCGTCAATGAACCTTTGCCAAGTTGCCGGGGAGTTGTGCAAGCCGAAAGGCATTCTCAAAAATTGGAGGAGACCCCTTAACGGCACAGTAAAGGCTGTGTACTTGCGCGATTCTTTCTCCTTTGTTATCTGCCAGTATGCAGTAAGAGATTACAAAAACTTCGCGTTTCGAAGTTTGTCTAAAATCGACGAAATTAAGGGAAGTGGATAAGCATCCCTATCTGTAACTTCATTAAATTTCCTATAGTCTACACAGAACCGAAAACTACCATCCTTTTTCTTCGCAAGAAGAATCGGAGATGCCCAAGGACTCTTGGATTTCTCGATCACTGCAGCTTCCAGCATCTCTTGGAGCTCTTGATCGATGTTCTTTTGGATCGCAGGTGACACTGGGTAGTATCGCTGCTTAATCGGTTCTGCGGACGTCCTTATTTTGTGCTCAACTAAATTGGTGCACCCTCATCCTTTGGTCATTGATTCAAAAAGTTCTTCTAGAACTAGTTCTAACTTTTTTCCTTCACTTTCATTTAAATCTGATTTTTCCCTAATCGCTACCATGTCTGTTATCGACTCTACCATCTCTTGGCTTGAAAAACTCCACATACCTGATCTCAAATCCGGGACTATGCCCGATAGTGCCCAAAAATCGGCACCTAAGATCAATAGGTGAGGGAGATTCGGTATAGCAAGACATTCTATTTGTAGGGATTTGTTCTCAACCTCCATAGGCAAATAAACAGATCCAGCTACTCCTACATCCGCCCCATCTGCTAACGCTACTGACCCAACACTACAATTCCCTAACCTAAGTCCTAACTCCTTCAAAATTGTCCACCCATCTCCTCCTACAATTGCTCGTGAAGCACCTGAATCAAGTAATCTTAAAAACTTGATTCCATAAATGTTCATTCCTAAATATGGTCTACTGTCCCTACCATTTGCCGCTAATGTGAAACTCAGCTCTACTCGATCCTCCAGTTGGTCGCCAGCAGACGACCTAACTAACGCCAACGGGTCTCCTGTCCTGCTGTCACAAGAGCCCGTTCCCCATTTCCCGAACACTGCCTACAATCCCTACGATAAACGCCTAAAGCACCACACCCGAAACAACGCTTTTCAACTGAACAGGTATGGGCGAAATGCCCTTTCCTGTTGCAGTTGTAACACCTTACAACCTGACGGAATGGGTTATTCGGAGCCGAACTCACAACCGCCACTCGGTTTTGTGCTGACTTACTTGGCCGGTAACCGCATTCCGGTTCTAATAAATTTTTACCTCTAGAAGGCGGAGAAAACGACTCTACGTTAACTTTCAAGGTATCTAACTCCCTACCTAATACTGCTAATTCCTTAACTGTCTATGGTTTGCACACGCGATCTGAAGTTGGAAGAATGGATCCACATTTTTCCTTAACATGGAAACCATTCTTCCCTCTGAAAGAGGTTCCGACAATCTTCGGAACAATGTCCTCATGGTGGTCAAATACGCACCGAAAGTCTCATCCTTTCCCTGCAAACGACGATTGATCTCTTCTAACAAAAGATCATCGTAATTCGCAGGTAGGAACTCCGCTTTGAGTTCCTTCACAAGGTCCTGCCAGTTTAAAATATCCTCCCTAACCGTGCTAAACCACATAAGTGCCCTACCAGAAAAAAACTGAGAAGCTGATTTAAAAAGTTGGGTTTCTGGAACATCGTTCGACAACCGAAGCTCATCCACCCTCTCCAAGAAAGAATCCACTGATGCTCCGCCCGAGTCACCAGTAAACTTTTCCACTAATTTCACTATCCGTTCAGGCCACCTTTGCTGAACCACCAATCTCTCAGGATATGCCTCAACCCTCTCTGACCTACGCCTTAGTACCCTAGCAGCTAACCGTCTTGCTTAAGAATTACTGTCACCGCGACCTGGTGTAGCTACAGTATCTAAAGCAGGCCCTTCATTAACCCTAGTCCCAGAAGAACCTGATGGAGACCGCGGACTAACTATTTCTGTCCGACCAACTGGTACCTTCAGTTGGGTTTCTGCCCTAACAGGAGCCTTCTGTTTCGGTGGCTCTTCTTCCCTATCAATGATCTCAGTATCACCGGTGAGATCACCTAATAAAAACAAAACATCGTTCCTAATCGAGCTAATCTCCTCTTCCTCATCTTCAGCCTCACAAGGTGTCCTAGCTAACCTATCCATGCACCATTCTATTTTGGTCATGATTTTAATATATTCCGATGACTTCGGATTTACCGGCGGTTCCTTAAGGAGAGTCCTAATCTCTTCAATTTTCGCTTTAACAGCATCCCTATCCTCCTCAAAAAAAAAGGGTAAGTAATACTTCCCTCTATCGAGTTCCTCTTAACGAGTAATCTCGAAGACCTCAGTGCTTTACGCATATCCTCGACTGTCCCTACTTTCAAACCCCTGGCCTTCATCTCATAGGCCAGTTCGTCCTGCGCTAAACGCCCTATATTCATTTTTAAAATATAAAAAATATATCAATAGCTAATAAAAAACCTTGTTAAAAAAGTAGTATGGTAACCCTAAACAATTTTCAAAATTTATTCCCTTAAAATCGAACAAATAATAAATTTAAAAAGAACGAATTGTAAAAAAAATTGAATTTACCAAAAAAATATTTGTCTTACTTCTTATTGGGTATACTGTTAGCCAGAAACCAAATAAGCTGCTTGTACAAAAACTTAAAATCAAAAATTAGGTTTTGTATATGAACCTTAAATGTTATCAACTTATTCCGTTAACCAGAATAAGGAATCTTCTTTTGGAAATATTAAAATTCGAAATCTCGTAAGAAAAGGTTAAGCAAAAATATTGGCAACCCTTAAACTCACTGAAAGTATCGTAAAATTAAAATGAAATTTAATTTCCTTTATTTACTTTTAAAACCTACACTCAAAATCGAAATTAAATCTGATAAAATAATCAATTAATTAAAATTTAATTAATCGATTTTTTTAATTGTTCTCGAAAATAAAAATAAAATAAAAAAAAAAAACAAAAATCCTAAAACAATTTTTCGTAAAAAAAAGGAAATCTGTCGGTATTCCCCTAATTCAAGTTAACTTAATTTCATTCAATTTTTGTTCAGAGAAAAATCACTCAACCTAAATTGGCTCGATCTAAACACACAACAAAAAAAATATCACGATACAAAACTATTTCTCTCAAGCGAGAAAACTAAAAACAAAATGTCGACGCGCCAAAACAACAAAAAAAATAAAACAATTGAAATTGAAAATAAATAAAAACCACTATGAAACTCAATAAAACAAAATTTTCAATAAAAATGTATATAAAAACACAATCACACCAATCAAAAAAAAAAAAAAAAAATACCTTCGAACTTCCTGTATGTTTATCTATGTAAGTAGGTACTCCCCTGTCTCCACTGCACTGCACACGATGAACCAAACTTAATTGATTTCTTTGGTTTTCCTCAACACCAAATAAAATTGTACCTATTAAAAAAAAACAAAGGGCAGTTAGTTCTTTTTTATAACAAATTAAAAACAACACTTTTTTTATCACGACACAATAAACAAACCAAACAAAACTATGTAGGTAGGTATTCTAAAAAACACCAAAATTCTTCCACAGGTTGGCCCACACGTTGGGCGACAATTGTTGCACTTTTTCTTGTCACTGGGGTTTGGGTAGGTATTTATACATATTACGTATTTATATATTTATAATAAAACCGATCGATTTACTAACGCGAATCAAATTTAATTATTAAATAAACAAAAGCACACGATGTGCAACGAAACCGAATGAAAAATTAAAATTAGTTTAGC